>JAZKJV010009944.1:600000-785313 GCA_037367405.1 Ottelia alismoides
CGAGCCCGGATTCTTCGCCATACATCCCTCTCCCTCGCCGGATCTTCTGCCATCAAATCCACGCCTTCTATAGCTGTCGCCACTCAACCCTAATCGCCCCGGTCACTCTATATATTCCCGACCTCCGCCGCCTCCGCGCCGCATCTTTTGCCCTTCTCCTCCTTCCCAGTGACCTCCATAGGCTTCGCGAGAGTGACAGCAAGCGGCAGCCCTTGTTGCAGTGAGGCTAGGAGGCGTATCCACTGATCCGGCGATCTTCGCCGTCCTTGCTCCGCCGCCGGCGTTGAGCATCGAGCTTCAGGCCTTGACGCCCTTCGAAGCTACGACCCGGAGATAGCCACGCTCCAGCACAGTCTCCAGCATCCATCAGGTAGCCTTAATTCCTTCTAATTTCTTCCAATTTCCGATTACGCCCAAATCATAGCTCCGACGTACATCTCCGATTCCGATCACTTCGCGTATCATCTCGACCATCCGATCACCTTCGCCATCTCCCCGCGCACCTTCTTCACCCATTCGCACAACCCAGATCGCACAGGATCTGGGAGTCGAGCTCCACCGCCGTCGCCTCGCCGGAGCTCTTCCGCCCCACCGCACCGATCACCTTCACGCCACCTAACCGGGTCGAGGCACTTTGCCCTCGACCCGCGAAGCTTCTTGACCACTTTGCAGGTCCAAAGGGGGTGTCTGAGCCTCCTTCACAGTTCAGCCAGGAGCTTCGAGCCACTAGGCCTCGCCGGAGCCCCTCCAGGGCTCGGTTGGGCCCTTGGCCACCCGCAGCAGCTGCGCAACTTCACGCCGGACCTTCTCCGACCTTCAGGCGCAGCTGAGGAGGACCGGAGTTCACGCAGGACGTCGGCGAAGTTCGCCGGCGTCGAGTTCTTCCTCCACCCTCCAGAGCCGTCCGATGAAGACCTCACTCCAGTTCTCATCCTAGCCGTCGATCTGTAGAGGAGCAGCAGCCGTTGATCCATCTGAGGATCTCATCTGGACCGGCGCAACCGAGGAGAGAGGCGCAGGAGCCCAGCACCGTCAGATCAGCCACGTGGATCTCTCTCTGCCGTCGATCGAGCCCAAGAGCCGAAGGAGTAAAGGCGCGTTTGTTCTCCACCGTCAGATCTGCCACGCGTCAGAATCGGGCCGTCGCTATTAATAAAGGGGTAAATATCGTAGACCCCCTCGTAGTTTGTTGTTTTCGTTTAAGTCCTGTAATTTTTAATTCAGTTGTTTATTTTCTGGGATATTTGCATAGAGACCCTCGCGCTTAATTTTATTTGCATTTATACCCCTACCAGTAGAGACCCACGTGCTTTGTCACGTGTTTTGTTGGGTTATTTGCGATGTATGCCCTATAGTTCTGGATGTTACTCATTGAATGAAAAGTTTTGTTTATTTGCATATATACCCCTGTGAGCATTGATTTTGCACATGTGCGAATTATTTTGGGTAAATTGCATATAAGCCCCTGGACTTTTGATACGAGTTATCAATAGGTCCTTGGAACTTATTTTTATTACATTTAGGTCCCTGTGTGCCCCAGGCACGTGCTTGGCACGTGTGTTGCTGGGTATTTTGCACCAGGACCCCAGAACTTTTGGGTATTTGCACATAGGTCCCTGTGCACAGTGCCCCACCTTTATTTTTGAATAAAATATCAAACGACCTCCAAATCCAATGAAATTTTGACACATGGCTCCTGCCATGGTGTAGGAATTTCTATGATTTTTGGGGACATTTTTGATTTAATTTATTATTTTAAAAATTCAAAAACCTCTATTCTTGCCACTGTTTGACTTTAAAAATACCAAAAAAAATATAAAAACTCCACTAAAAATTCTAAAAAAAATTGGTTACTGTTTCTTGCTTGTTGCTTGATTTTCTAGCCAATTTTGGCTACTTTTCATCACTTAAAACCCTAAAAATTGAAAAACCCTAAAAACTCATAAAAATTGTAATAATTAAATTAAAAATCCAAAAACAATAATTAGGGTGCCTAAATTTTCCTTATTCTTTGTAGATTATAGGAAAATTACCTTTAGGGCTTTTTGAGATCCAAGAGTATTTTATTTTTGGGTCTTAAGCCTTGCTGGACAGTACCCTATTTTTGTCGCATTGTTTGATTTTTAATAAATAATTTACCCATTAGAAAATTTCCAAAAATTCACCAAAAACAGTAAAAAACTTGAAAAACCTAAAAACCAATTTTCTGGAATTTTTGTTTCATTTTTGTGTGTTGTATAAATTGTTGAAGTTGCCTTGTATTTACTTTCTCTCATTTTCTCATCTTTTAAAATTCTAAAAAAAATTATAAAAACAAAACAAAAATCCCAAAAATATGTTCTCTGTATTTTAGTTCAAATTGACTACATCGTAGGCCGCAAGGCCAATCTGTGCTCCTTGAGTTCGACCCTGGGAGCTATACCAGGTTAATCCTATAGCTAGATCGCTCTATTGTGTGCTTGCTTGTTTTATCTTATTTGAGTGATTGATTTTTCTTGATTGACTCAGCCTGAGTGATTGAGGTCGCAACGACCTACATTTTCTTTACACCTTTACCTCTGTTGTTCGGGATTTTGTGTCATCACGCACCTCCGACCATTCGCCGCCACCTCGCTTCTCGCATCCCCGCGACCATCCAAGGGTCCAGGCAGTTTACCCTGGACCCTTTGACTCTTTTGCAGGTCAAAGCCAACATGAAAGCGCCTGGAGGCGAGTTTTGAAGCTCGCCGGAGCCAGCGAAGCCCTCCAGCTCCGCCAGCCAACAGCGAGCCCCACGGCCTCCGCCGTGGCATTTTGACGCCCCTGGGAGATAGAAGAGGACCTGAGGAGGCTCCAGCCTCATTTTGAAGCCAAAACGCCCGGCGAATACGGAGCTTGACCTCGGAGAACTTCGGCTCGCCGGAGTTCATCGTTGTTCTTGCTCCGGCCTTCGTCACCGTTGGATCGAGGCGGAGCTCCAGACAGATCGTGGACCATCCGATCTTGAAGACCCAGCCACCGTCGATCTCAGCCGAGATCTGATCCCAGACGTCCACGAGCGAAACGACATCGGCCATCCATCAAGAGCCACGTGTCTAAGTGGTTCGCCATCAGCCGTCTGATCACGCGTCAAGGGTATTTTGCACATGACCCCTTGCGCTTTTTGTATTTAATGTTTAGTATTTAAACTTTTGTCTGTAGTATAAAAACTTTGGGCTATTTGCATGTAAGCCCCTGCACTCCTTTATATTTGCGTTCAGGTCCTATGCCACGTCACCTCACGTGACCTGTACACATGAGGTGGTGGGCATTTTGCATTGGGATCCTCGGTATTTAGTGTATTTCATTTTAATCCTAGAACTATTGTATTCAGTGTTAAACTTTGGGCTATTTTGCATACAGGACCCTGACATTTTCTGATATTACATTTTGGTCCCTGCCAGGCGCGTGCGAGTCACACGCCCTGGTGGGCAATTTACATCGATACCCAAGCGGGTCTTGTAATTATATTTTGGTGCTTTAAATTGAATATCTGGTGTGATATTTTGTGGAAAATTGCAGTCGTGCCCCTATTGTTTTATCTATTTGCATAAAGGTCCCTGCCAGGTCTTTCAATTGTGTTGTCTTGCTCTATTTAATTAAGGCCTTGTTTTAAATCCAAAAATTCCACAAAAATAGGGTTAAGCTCCTGGACACGTGTACTTTAACGCTATCATTTTAGTTTTTGATTTTATTTCATTTTTATATTTATTAAAAATCAAAAACATGCTATTTGTGCACTGTCTAGCTCAGAAAATGCTAAAAAAATTACTAAAACACCTCTAAAAATTCCAAAAAAATTACCTAGTGTCTATTTTATTATCTTTTAGTGTCAGTCCAAAAATCATTAAAAATCTCAAAAGAAAAACACTAAAAATTTAAAAAGACTCAAAAACTTCAAAAAAATATATAAAATAGTAGAAAACTCTAAAAAATACAAACTCAACTCCTGTTAGTTCTCTATTTCAGTAGATTTATTAGAAAATTATTGTGAAAATTTTGAGTACTGGTTGCTATTTTTAACTCCCATTTTATTCACAGCCAGCTCTTGTTTCACTGTTTTGACTTATTTAAGTATTGAAAAATGCCAAAAACACCTTGAAAAATCCCCAAAAATCACAAAAACAGTAGAAAATCCTAAAAATACCAAAAATAATTTATTTCTGAATTTTTGGTTATTTTTGCACATTTTTATAAATATTTTACCTTGTCTTTCATTACATTGTCTTTGCTTTCCAATATTGAAAAAAAGAAAAAGAAAAATATAAAATATAAAATTATAAAAATCAGAAAATTAAAAATCAAAATACAAAATTAAAAATTAAATAAAAAATTTAAAAATTAAAAACCCACAAAAATTTCCTTTGCTTGTTTACTTAGTGTAGACACATCACACACATTCACTTGAGCACACTTGCTTGAACTACCCTGCTTGCTCCCTGTGTTCGAACTCTCTGCATACTTGACACTATACACCATTTGTGCAGAGTTAAAAATAAATTTTAACTCCACATTAGTTCTAAATTATTGATCTTTAGTGTGGGTTAATTGTTGATTAGACATAGGATTTGTGTGGTCAATACACCGACTGTTGACTCGCCTTGTGAGTTGACACGACCGCATCGAATTCTGTGTCTATCAAATGGCGCCATTGCCGGGGAGCAACAGCGAGTAGTTTATATTTTGCTTGTGTTGATTGTCTACTATAGCTTCATTCCATTTCTCTTGCATTTTTGATACATATTGATTGAGTTATCTGACCATTTCTTTTCTTGTCTTCTTGCGAGGGACCGCGGAGCAAGGCGGATCGCCTAGGTGACCCGGAGCAACCTTGGGACGCGGAGCCGGCTATTCTTTAGCCAAGCCGGCAGGAGAGAGCAAGAGGAGTGAGGGAGAGTGATTAGTTTAGCTTTTCTTTTAGTTCGTGAGAGAGAGATTCATTAAATTGTAATAATACAGGTACACTTGGACTCTTGGACACTTAGACACTACCGGGCCTAATTTCTGGGTGTTTGTTCACACGGGGGCTCACCGCAGTTTTTATCGCGTTTTCATCGCTGTCATTTGTCGGTTTTGTTTTCATTTTTCCTTTCTTTTGTGGATTGAGCCCTTAGATCCTAGGTCCTGCTTGATTCGATTAGACTAGGTCCAAACACACTAATTACTTTTGCATGTTCCTATAGACCGTTGTTGGACTTAGATTAATTAAACAGTTAGCTAGTAGCTCCCGATCCACGCGCCGCGAGCTCACACCCGAACAAGCGCTTTCTCCTAACTCAAATGTGTTGAGCAGAGGAGGGGTGAGCCTAGACCGGACACTCGGATTAGGAGTTAATAGCTAGCTTATGGTTCTTCACGCTAGCAGATGCCTGTTTTAGGACGATTTCCGCTTGCATATCGCCACATAGCATAGGTTTATAAATTCTGCTTTGCATCCCGCATGGAGAGAGCTGGGATTCGCTGTAAGTCTTCTTACTTTGCATGCATCATCTAGGCACAAAGGTGAGATTTCCACCTTGGTGTCGACTTGCACGGCTTTTCCGTCTCTATTCTCCCTCTGTTTTTGGAACAAAGTAGGATAAAGGAAAAATACAAAAATCGTTAGGCGCTTGTTTGAATCTACTCAAAAGAAGCGATAACACCAAAAAAATTAAAAAAGGGACTGCTAAAGAAAACTTGACCAAAAAAAAATTGGTAATTGGATTTATTGCTTGGGGAGAGTAACACCCTCACTTGTCTTCAGGTTGCATGGGAAGGTCTCCTTCCAAGTGAGGTGAGCGCTTCGTAAGGATTAGAGCCCAAAACCCAACTTGTGGCTGCCTTGTGTATCGCCTGGATTTCCGAAGTATTGGCGCTACTATCGTACGTAGTCGAGTAGGACTTGGTCGCCATTGGTGACTTGCTATTGTGTGAGCACCGACCTTGTCCGAAGTACCGAGCTTAGGCCACGCCTTCACGGGTGTGTCTATCTCACCGGCTGCATCCGAGTAGGATCTTGCACGCTCACGGGTGATTCCGTTGCGAGCGAGGTCCGAAGTATCGGTTTCGCCTATCGGCTTCCTCCCTCTTTTCTTTGGCTGAGTAGGGATCCAGGAAGGGTTACAAGGACCTTAAAAAGCGCAAGTTACAGGTTACACAGGAGGAGGACAAGTACGGGGACACTTTCCTGGCAGTACTCTCACTCCTATAGGCGTAGCGTTCTAAGGACTCGTGACAAGATAAATACCTGAAAACAAGCTAAAATTGACAAGATAAAAGCCGAACCTTCACGGCTTCACGTGTGGAGTTGGTGAATTCACCCTTGCTTTGCGTTTGATTGCTAGATTTATTTAGGTCAAGATCAAAAACACCGCACAATTGTGCGCAATTTTGTTGCATATCATCTTCTTCTTCTCTTGCATTATCCCCACTCTTCTCGAATAATCAAGATGATGGGACGGAGATCTCTTAGGCCGACCTTGTCGGCACCGCTCTCCAGCACTCCTCCTCATTCATCTAGGAATACCTCGGAGAGTCCGCTCTCCGAGCCCGAGTTTACTTCCACCCTGTTCCCCCTCGACTACCCTTCCCATTCTCCTTCTCTCAGTCCAATTGTGTCAGAATTCAGTGCATCGCAGAGTTCGGCTCATTCAACAGCACCTGAGATGGCCTCTTTTGCTTTTTCAGAGAATCCAGCAATGGCAGACAGAGGCGAGCACCCAGATGACCACGACCACCCTCCGTTCATAATTGATCAAGTGGCCATCAACAACTCCTTGTTAGCATCCCTGGAGACCATGCAGAGACAGATCCGGGACCAGGGAACATTCATGGGTGATCTGATGAGAGAAATAGCGCAGATGAGAGAGAACCGACCTGGGGGCGGTGGCGGAGGTGGAGGAGGAGGACCCGATGCAGGAGGAGGCGAACCAGACGCTGAGCGACAACCACAGACCATCATGAGGGAGTTGCACAACCCAGCTGCATCCCTCACTCACCGTTGGATCAGACTCCCGCCAATCCACGGAGATTTCGAGCTTCGGCCCCACACGATTCAGTTGCTACCCAAGTTTCACGGGTTGCCGACCGAAGAGCCGCACCTTCACCTCCAAGAGTTTGAGATGATTTGCAGCACTATCCATGATCGGCTGATGACCGAGGACACCATCAAGATGATCGCCTTTCCGTTCTCTTTGGTTGATAGAGCCGCATATTGGCTCAAGCACCTTGGGCGATTCGTCGACACCTGGGCAGATCTCCGGACCGCATACCTAAAGAAGTACTACCCACTCGGCCGGACCAACGCAGCTCGAGCCATGATCAACAATTTCGTCATGATCCCAAATGAACAGTTCCATGAAGCATGGGATCGATTCAGAGAGCTCATCGACCGGTGTCCGCACCATGATATCTCCAAGCCCAATCTCGTACAGAGTTTCTTTTGTGGGCTGATGATGAATCCACGTTTCATCATCTTTATTCTATCATTTTGGCCTTAAAAACCCTAGTAAATGCGTGTAAATAGGCTTAATATAGGCATTTTAGCATTCATGCATATGTGTGTAAATATTGTATAAAATGCGGTTTTTAAAGCCAAAATAATAGAATAAAGAAAAGAAAAGAAAAAGAATAAAATATTGTAAATATTTTATGACCCGAAACCCCGAGACCTAGGCATCTTGATGAATAGGTCGACAAGGAATAAAGTAGGGGGAGATAAGGTCAGAAATACAGTCCAAACACCTATACATTCTATTCATTCTTTATTCATTTTGGGACCTATTTTTGGTTCCACTTTTTGTACATCAAATAAAGAAACTTTGTACATGAAAGTTGTAGATAAATTTATAAAGAAAAAATACAAAATTGATTTCACAGAAAAATAATGTACAGATAAAAAGTTATGGTCTGAATAAAAATCCAAAATGCCAACTTCCCAGACCCGTATCTCACTAATAAAAACTCCAAATGCAGCGTACTCACCTTTAATTGTATATAGAAGAAAATAATCTAATTAATGGCTGTGGTTTCGCATTTGGCGGAGCTACGGTTTGAAAGTTGACTTTTGGACCCACATTGTATACTTGTACATATTAAAATATTCAATTTATTATTTATTTATTATTATAATTTTATATTTTTATAATGTTATAAATATTACTTATAATAATTATGTACATTAAAAGAAGAATAAAAACACAATTAAAATACAAATAAAAATAATTGTATATATCCAATACATAGGTACTTTACCTATATACATACCTATATAAAACATACTTGTATTTTATTAAATATACAAAATAAATCAGAAAAATAAAATAAAAATATATTTGTGTAGATAAAAGTATTTTATAATTTTATAAAATAAGAAATAAAAATAATAAAATTAAAATCACAAAATAAAAATAAAAGAATAAGATATGTAGATAATATACCTATATAGGGGTATAAAAGCAATTTGTAAAAATACATCCTATAAAAATAAATAAAAATTACTATAAAATAATTTATAAAATTATAAACATTTTTTATTTTTTGACCATAATTAAATAAAATGGTTTACTATTTTATTTTCATTTTATAAGATATTTTTCCAGGCTTTTACCTGGTTGGTCCACGTGGACCAACAAGGTGGGCTGGAGAGTTGACCTCGGGTCAACTCTCTGACCCCAGCCTGCCCTCTGTGTCAGAAGCCCGACGACCCAACTTTCTCGATTTTTTCGCCATCAGTGCGTTGCTCGATGGAAGAGGGTCTCTTCATGAAAGTGGTACCTGGGACTACCATCTAGCTCGCCAGCCTATTAGACCCTCTTGGATCTTCTCCATCCGCCCGTGATCAAGCCTCGAAACTCGCCCATCCAGCACGTTCAAAACCAAAGCCACCTTCTTCCTTTTCTCTTTGGACCCGTCTTTGGGCAGTGGTGGAGACTTCCGAGGATTGGCCTGGGATCCCCGGTGACAGAGGGAGATCCCAGCACCTCGTTGAGGTGCCAAGCGTGCCCAGGCGCGATCTCAGCCATCTCCGGCGGCTGCGCCGCCGTGAGGTCGATCTCGTGGCTCCGGCCACTGAGGTACGTTTTCTTTTCTTCATTAGCTAGCTGTTAGTCTTAGGAGTGGTTTTTAGCTTTTAGTTTGTTGATCCATCACGTAAAAACCCCCGATTCCAACGTCGAACACCTCGCCGGAGCCAGCTCCGGCGAGCTCCTCCCCCGTCGCTTTTCATCCGCTTTTGCTGCTAGGAGAGGCGAGGCATTTTGCCCTTGCCTCCCTTAACATCTTGTGCAGGCCCTGGAGCTCGAAGTCGCCTGGAGAGCGATTTTTGAAGGTGCCGGAACCACCTGGAGCTTCTTCTTCGACCTCGTCGTCTGGAGAGGGCTCCCGTGGACGAAGGGCCATTTTGTCGCCACCAGACAGCAGACGACCGCCGGAGGGGATCAGGGGAGCATTTTGGAGCGGCTAGGACCACCGGGGAGGCACGAGAAGGCCGGAGGAACTCCGCCCCGGCGAGGTTCTTCCCGGTTCTTTGTCAGTTGCTCTCCTCCGTTGGATCGTGAGGCCTCCCCAGATCTCCTCTCCGCCGTTCGATCCAAGACGCGCCACGCCGTTCGATCATCATCAACTTCTGATCGTGGCCGTTGGAGTCCGAAGCGTTATCGTGAGCCTGCGAGCCGCCACGTGGCAAGTGGGAGAAGGAGGACCGTCGGATCGCCCGCCTTTGACTGGGTATTTTGCATGTAACCCCCGGTCATTTTTGTAATATTCTATTAGCACTAAAACTTTCCTCTGCCGTTATTAAGTTTTTGTAATATTTGTGGTGAAGTCCCTGGTAGTTTTTGATATTACACTTAGGTCCTCCCCAGGCGCGTGCATTGCACGCGCGTGGGTGGACATTTTGCATCGAAGCCCTAGCGGCTTTTGGTATTGGTTTTTAGCCCAGAAAGTACTTAATTCAGTATATATTTTTGTGGCGGAATTACAGCCGTGCCCCCATCTTTTCAGATATTTGCATAAAGGTCCCTGCCAGGCCTTTGATTTTTGGATGCTTGTTGTATTTATTTGAAATATCATTTTAAGCCCAAAAATTCCACAAAAATAGACTTAAGCTCCTGTGCACCTATACTTTCACGCCACCTATTTAGTTTTTGATTTTATTTTATTTTCCTATTTATTAAAAATCAAAACCCTCTATTTTGTGCACTGTCTAGCTTAGAAAATACCAAAAAAATAGTAAAACAACTCCAAAAATTCCAAAAAAATCACCTAGTGTCTCTTTTATTGTCTTTTAGTGTCAGTCCAAAAATCATTAAAAATCTCAAAACAAAAACACTAAAAAAATTAAAAACTCTCAAAAACTTCAAAAAAATATATAAAATAGTAGAAAAATCAAAAAAATACAAACTTAGCTTCTGTTTATCCCTTATTTTGTCCTTCTTATTTGAAAAATAGTGTGAAATATTTTTGCTACTGGTTGGTATTTTTAGATTCCATTTTACTCACAGCCAGCCTTGTTTGCACTGTTTTCTCTTATTTCAGCTTTTAAAAATATCAAAAACATCTAGAAAAATCCCCAAAAATCACAAAAACAGTAAAAAATTATAAAAATTCCAAAAACATTTTATTTCTGAATTTTTGAGTATTTTTGTGCATTTTTATAAATATTCTACCTTGCCTTTTCTTATATTGCCTTTACTTTCCAACATTGAAAAAGAAAATAAAAAAAATATAAAATATAAAATATAAAAATCAGAAAATTAAAAATCAAATACAAAATTTAAAAATTAAATAAAAAAAATATTAAAAATTAAAAACCCACAAAATTCCTTTGCTTGCTTAGTGTAGACACTTCACACACACACACACTTGTGCATTCATTTGCTTGGACTACACTGTTTGCTCCCTGTGTTCGAACTCTCTGCATACTTGCCCTTTACATCATTTGTGCAGAGTTAAAAATAAATTTTAACTCCACATTGTTTCTAATTTATTGATCTTAGTGTGGGTTAATTGTTGATCGAATACGGATTTCATTTGAGAGTCGCACAGCGACGGTTATCTCCGCCTTGTGTGAGATACCAATTTAGACCCTCGTGAGATCCGTGCTTATCAAATGGCGCCGTTGCCGGGGAGCAACAGCGCATAGTTCGAGTTTTTGTTTTGTGTTGTGATTATTTGTCTACCTTTGCGGCTTTTATTTCTGCTTGTTTTATTTTCTTTATTTTTGATATTTCTTGTTTGAATTGTCTAACCTCTCTCTTGTTTGACTTCTTGCGAGGAACGCGGATCGAGGGAGGAGCTCTATTCCAGGAGCCCCTACGCACCCACGTGAGGCGACTAGACTTTGCACGAAGGCGAGCTAGGAGAGAATTTTGAAGACAGTTCTAGTTCTTTATTCTCTTGTATTTATTTTGTAATTCGTAGTGAGAGAGAGACCATTAATTGTAATAATACAGGTACCCCCGAACTGGACTCTCTGGAGCCTAATTTCCAAGTGATTGTTCACTTGGGGGCTCTCGCGGTTTTGTCGGTTTTTCTTCGCATTCTTTTATTTTGTTTTGTTTTCCGATTTTATTTCTCTTGTGTGATTGAGCCCTTAGTTCTTAGGATTGCTTGCGTAGCATTAGGTCCAAACACCTTAATCAACATTGCATGTACCTATAGCCGCGTTTGGACTTAGTCAAATTTTTAAACAGTTGGTTCATCATCTTTGATCCGCCGCGCCGCGAGCTCTCCCCGCAAAGCGCTTTCTCCTACCCTCAATTTGTTGAGCAGAGGAGGGGTGAGCCTAGACCGGACTCTAGGGTTGAGGATTGACGGTCAACTTGTGGTTCTTCCCGCTAATAGCAATTTTTTTTGAACTTAGGGCGATTTCATCGGCTTTGCATTTGCATATAGATAGGTTTCAATTCTGCTGAGCATCCTTGCATGTAGAGTGCTGGAGGCAAGGTGAGCATTTACGCTTTAGCATCCATCATTATTTGTCGCTTGCATTGCTTTTCCGACTCTACCTCTGATTTTGCCAACCTAGGATCTTAAAGGAATTGAATCCTCGTTAGGATCGTGCATTCTAACTAAAAATCCAAAAAAAAGTGATAACCAATAAAATCAGGACTGCTAACATTACTTGACCCTAAAATTCATCAAAAAGAAACATCTTGTATTGGGGCGAGTAATCCCCTCATTGTCTTCGCTTTTATTTGCTCGCGCACACACTAAGGTTAGAGCCCAAAATCCCATTCAGCCTCCTAAGTGTTTGCGCAACTTCTTGACTTCTCACCTAACTCTAAAACAGACAAGATTAAAAGACCGCATTTTACGGTCTCTACCGAGTTGAGTAGGTGAATTGAGGGTTTGTCTTATTTTCATTTTTGTTTGTGATTGTTGCGTGTGTGTCCTAGATCATCTCTGCGCATTTGCGCCCTTTTCTTCACTCTTTTGACTTGACCTTCGTGCTCCCCCGAATCACTTCTTTTGTTTTCGAGATGGATCCCTGGAGTGCATTTTATCCGGACTTTGCGGACCCCTCGCTCGCTCCAGCCGGTCCACCTCCCTTTTATCAGGAGGATCCTCCTCCTATTTTTTCTGATTTTTGTACATACCCGCCTCATCCACAGTATCAGACTTCGGACTTCTACCCACACCCACCCCCACCTGTGTATTATCCGCCTCCACGTCCACATCCACCCGAGTCTGACCTGTTGGAGTCACCTCCCACGACCTCCATGAGTGCTGTCATGAACCTAATGCTAGAGCACATCAATTTGATGAAGGAAAATCTTGACACTTTGAGAAAATATCGGACTAGTGCTCTTTTCATCGAGGATACAACTTTACTTGTGAAGAATCATGGGAGCTTGCAATCGCCCAAAATACAAAAAAATGAGAAAAATTCAAAAATCCAAAAAGATTTCGGGAGACACTTGGTTGATCAAGATTTTGAGGAGAGAGTCCACTTGCCAGAACCTTGGACCACACACCCATTCACATCCAGTCCCACCTTTGACCCCGAGGATGCCGCTGTACAGACTGCTCTTGGCATGCCTCGTGTATATGCTGATTCCGACTCCCTCCCTTGTATGGAGGAAGTCCAAAAATTCAAAAAAATGTTATCTGAACCCGAAGTGGTGGCTGCCATTCATGAGATTATCCGTGCCCCACTTCAGCAAGCCATGACCCAATTATCTGCTCCTCTTCCCAAGAAGAGAAAGCGGAGGAGCAGATCTGAGCGTCACATTCTGACCATGGCCACTGCCCTCGCCATCACACACCGTCCCATTCCCAAGAAGAAGAACACAGCTACACCTTTCATCACTTGCACCATCTCTGACCATACTTGTGATCGCACTCTCCTAGACGGCGGTGCTTCGATTAGCATATTACCCTTCTCGCTGGTACAGTCTCTTCACTTATGGCCTCTCAAGAAGACCAGGATGATCGTTCAGTTTGCTGATGGATCTATCAAGAGGCCGAAGGGTATCCTTGAAAACGCCGTCATTTCTATTCAGGGCATGAGCCACCATGTTGATTTTGTCGTGTTGCCCATGGAGAACTCCACAGGGGAGCCATCTCCAATCATCCTGGGACGACCATTCCTCGCCTCTGCGAGGGTCGTTATTGACTATGGATCAGGAGAGGTTCGCTTCCGTCCTGTTGACGGGAACGAAGTATCGATCACCGCACCCGCAGTTGACCAGAGACCTGCACCTGATGCACCTTCACCGATCATAGCTGACTCTGAGGCCCATGACAGATCTGATGATACTAGAGACACTTCCTTAGCGATCCCTGATGAGACCCGACGGATCCCCCGAAAGGGGAGGAAGTCGGAAAGCATGGACCTCACTGATCCTCCTCCTGGTGTGTGGCGATGTGTTGATGAGATCCAGAGTATTTATGTGATTGAACCATTTGATCAGGGGGCAGACACCAAGATAATTGAGGATGCTTATGATGTTGCCCATTACTTTGAGAGACCTCCTAAGGCAACAAATGACCCAGGTAAGACTAGACAGGACGAACCTAGTTTGACTACTTCCACTGATAAATCCGTTCCTGGCCCTTCACAGGTCAAGATGATTGAGGTCGGTTATGATGCTGCTGTTTATTTTGATAAATTCAGACCTCTTGATGAAGACAAGGATTCAGGTGAGACTCTTGAGGACGATCTGAGTTTGTATACTTCCACTGATGATTTCGTTCCTTTTGATTTTGACCTGGACGAGGACTCGCAGGACGACTCTGATTACACTTCTTCCGAGGATGATGAGTTTGTCCCATTTCACTTTGACATCTGCGAGACTTCCAAGGCCGGACCTAGTCGTACTTCTTCCAACCACCCGTCCGTGCCTTCACACCATAGGACCACCAAGGGAGAACCTAGCCATACTGCTTCCATCGATCAGTTCGTCCCTTTCCGTTTTGATTCCACTGAGGGCCTTCACCGTGTCGACCCTGATCGGCCTCCGTCCACTGTGGACCCCGATGTCGACATACACCATATCCGATCTATCCCTCAGCGGTCTCGCAAGAAGGTTTGCTTTCCACCTTCTGATGATCACCCATTTATGTTGTAGATTCTATCCTGTGATTCTCTTTCCATCTCCCGTTTTTTCTCGTCTACCCATTTCTCGTGTTTGCCTTGCTTAGGACGTACTTTGTCCTACGTATAGGAGGGGTAGATGAGTTGACTGTTCTTTCTTCGTCCGTCTCATCACTCCTGTTGTTGCCTATACTTGGGGCTTCTTTTACCCTAAGTATAGGGGGAGTGACGTGTACATCCTCACGATCCCTTCTTCCATCTTCATCTCTTTTCTTCTTTTCTTCTTTTCCTCTTCTATCTTCTTCATCTACCGAAAAGGTGCCGCCCTTGTAGACAGTTTTCCATACTTAGGACGTACTTTGTCCTAAGTATAGGGGGGCGTGCACCCCGAGCGATTCTATTCTTTTCGATCCTCTCCATTGTCTCCTCTTTTGCCTATACTTAGGGATATCTTACCCTAAGTATAGGGGGAGACAATCTGAGTACGATCTGTTCATTCCCACCCTTGACCCTCCCTGCGTTGTGTACAGTCTGCTATACTTAGGATTATTTGATCCTAAGTATAGGGGGGACGGTCAACTTCTCATTCATTGATTCATTACTTCATTCCTTTATTCTTTAGATTTTCCTATACTTAGTACGAGTTATGTCTTCTCTTTTCTCTCCGATCTATGAGGACATAGCTCAAGCTAAGTATAGGGGGGTCGTATATACTGCGTATATACTTTAGCCATAACTCGTACTTTCGTATTTTCTCAATAATATAGCTAATAATTCTTTAAAATTCATTAAGAATCCTTAATAAAAAGATGTGGTTATTCCTCAGACTATTTTTGTATTTACTGATTAATGAATCAGGTGAAAATGTTTTTTGCAAAATGTCTGAAAAATAGTTTGAAAATCTTTGTGAACATCTATTGAAAACTATTTTGAAAATATTTTGTTTCGTGTTTTCAACCTGTGTGAAATTGTGTGGATTGCAAAATTTCTTTTCTTTGTGTGAAATAAAAATGTTTGAAAAATGATTTGCAAATGGTTTGAAAAATGGTTGCAAAATTGATTTGAAAAACCTATATATACTGTTTTGAAAGCCTTTGCAAAATGATTTTCAAATGTGTGTAAAATGTTTGTAAAATTATTTTGGACTATAGTTTTCAAAAATTGTGTGTAAAATTGTTTTCAAATAAGTTTGAGGAATATACACATCACACCAAAATCCACTATGTATCTATGTATAAAATTGACCACTTATCCTTGTAAATTCTTAAAATCCACTTCTTGTAAATATAAGAAAAGCACTCCCGTGTACATATTTTAACCTTTTTTTTCAGCCAAAACTTTTTGTTTTCAAAAATTCCCAAAAACATTTGCAAAATTAAAAATCCAAAAACATTTGAAAAATCTTTTTGAAAAAATATAAAAATTTTTTTTTTTGCATCTGCACTTGCATGCATCATCTTTTCAAAAACCCATAAAAAGTTCAAAATCTTGAAAATTGCATCACAAAAATATTTTCTGCATCACATTGCATAGCATGAGCATTTTTCGGATTGAGTTTGATAGTTGAACCTGTCTAAGTAAAATCCGGAGATTGGAGCTTGATTGGACCTTAAAACCTACCTAATAACAGGAACCTTATAGGAACTTGGTTTGAGGTACTTCAGGTCTAGTTGACTTAATTCTTTGAGGATCACGAGACTTGGTTCAATGGATTCTTGACTGCCTAAGTAGAGTATTTCGGAGCACACGCACGACTCTTGTTGATAATGACCTAACTTGGACACCTGCACCTTTCACATGGCTCAACTCAGTTGGAGTGGTGAGGGGATTGGATTTGCTGGTATGAGACGCACACAAGTGGAAACACTTGTCCTCCTCTAGGGAGGGAAGTGCACCCCAACCCGTCCAGTGATTAGGAAGACTAAAGACAGGAGGCTGTGGGTTGCGATAAAGCTTCAAAAGAGGGATAGTCTACTGGCTCAAGAGGAAAAACTCCTTATGTAAATGCTGCTGTGAATAGTATTTCAAAAAAAAAAAGAGAGGAAAGTTCAGGCATGTACAAAAATAAAAAGCCTGCAAAGTATGTACAAAGTCAATAAGCAAGCTTAAGTTCCAAAGTCAAATATGTGAGCCTGCAGCAGGATGACTTGACTACACTGGTCTTGCATCCAAGGATAGGTAGCTACACTGGCTACCGTCCATTCTTCTCTTCACCCCCTCCTCTTGAGCTGGTTGCCACTTGAACTTAGAAGGGAATACCCCGCTCCTCGAGGATGGAGTTGCTGGATTGGGGAATCATTGGGTTGTCATACTGGAGAAGTCAGTTTCTTTGTCATTCTAGTTGGGAAGAGCCGCCATCACTTACACTGTACAAGTCAGATTCATAGTCGTAAGAGTTTGCGTATGAGTTGAGATATTTCTGACCTGGCTATTGAGGAGACTTGAGCAGAGTATTGGGATTCTCAGGGACTGTTGGATTTCAAATTTGGTTCTCATTAAGGTTCCGCCCGCACTAAAATTCCAAAGGTCCGACGTAAGCTCCAAACTTTGATTTTGTGAAGACAAGTTTGACAATTAAATTTAGTCCATCTTTCTTCTTTTTCTTTTCTTTATTTTTCTTTTTCTGCACTTATTGCATAAGTGTTTGCTAGGGACTAGCAAAGGCAAGTATAGGGGGATGATGAATCCACGTTTCATCATCTTTATTCTATCATTTTGGCCTTAAAAACCCTAGTAAATGCGTGTAAATAGGCTTAATATAGGCATTTTAGCATTCATGCATATGTGTGTAAATATTGTATAAAATGCGGTTTTTAAAGCCAAAATAATAGAATAAAGAAAAGAAAAGAAAAAGAATAAAATATTGTAAATATTTTATGACCCGAAACCCCGAGACCTAGGCATCTTGATGAATAGGTCGACAAGGAATAAAGTAGGGGGAGATAAGGTCAGAAATACACTCCAAACACCTATACATTCTATTCATTCTTTATTCATTTTGGGACCTATTTTTGGTTCCACTTTTTGTACATCAAATAAAGAAACTTTGTACATGAAAGTTGTAGATAAATTTATAAAGAAAAAATACAAAATTGATTTCACAGAAAAATAATGTACAGATAAAAAGTTATGGTCTGAATAAAAATCCAAAATGCCAACTTCCCAGACCCGTATCTCACTAATAAAAACTCCAAATGCAGCGTACTCACCTTTAATTGTATATAGAAGAAAATAATCTAATTAATGGCAGTGGTTTCGCATTTGGCGGAGCTACGGTTTGAAAGTTGACTTTTGGACCCACATTGTATACTTGTACATATTAAAATATTCAATTTATTATTTATTTATTATTATAATTTTATATTTTTATAATGTTATAAATATTACTTATAATAATTATGTACATTAAAAGAAGAATAAAAACACAATTAAAATACAAATAAAAATAATTGTATATATCCAATACATAGGTACTTTACCTATATACATACCTATATAAAACATACTTGTATTTTATTAAATATACAAAATAAATCAGAAAAATAAAATAAAAATATATTTGTGTAGATAAAAGTATTTTATAATTTTATAAAATAAGAAATAAAAATAATAAAATTAAAATCACAAAATAAAAATAAAAGAATAAGATATGTAGATAATATACCTATATAGGGGTATAAAAGCAATTTGTAAAAATACATCCTATAAAAATAAATAAAAATCACTATAAAATAATTTATAAAATTATAAACATTTTTTATTTTTTGACCATAATTAAATAAAATGGTTTACTATTTTATTTTCATTTTATAAGATATTTTTCCAGGCTTTTACCTGGTTGGTCCACGTGGACCAACCAGGTGGGCTGGAGAGTTGACCTCGGGTCAACTCTCTGACCCCAGCCTGCCCTCTGTGTCAGAAGCCCGACGACCCAACTTTCTCGATTTTTTCGCCATCAGTGCGTTGCTCGATGGAAGAGGGTCTCTTCATGAAAGTGGTACCTGGGACTACCATCTAGCTCGCCAGCCTATTAGACCCTCTTGGATCTTCTCCATCCGCCCGTGATCAAGCCTCGAAACTCGCCCATCCAGCACGTTCAAAACCAAAGCCACCTTCTTCCTTTTCTCTTTGGACCCGTCTTTGGGCAGTGGTGGAGACTTCCGAGGATTGGCCTGGGATCCCCGGTGACAGAGGGAGATCCCAGCACCTCGTTGAGGTGCCAAGCGTGCCCAGGCGCGATCTCAGCCATCTCCGGCGGCTGCGCCGCCGTGAGGTCGATCTCGTGGCTCCGGCCACTGAGGTACGTTTTCTTTTCTTCATTAGCTAGCTGTTAGTCTTAGGAGTGGTTTTTAGCTTTTAGTTTGTTGATCCATCACGTAAAAACCCCCGATTCCAACGTCGAACACCTCGCCGGAGCCAGCTCCGGCGAGCTCCTCCCCCGTCGCTTTTCATCCGCTTTTGCTGCTAGGAGAGGCGAGGCATTTTGCCCTTGCCTCCCTTAACATCTTGTGCAGGCCCTGGAGCTCGAAGTCGCCTGGAGAGCGATTTTTGAAGGTGCCGGAACCACCTGGAGCTTCTTCTTCGACCTCGTCGTCTGGAGAGGGCTCCCGTGGACGAAGGGCCATTTTGTCGCCACCAGACAGCAGACGACCGCCGGAGGGGATCAGGGGAGCATTTTGGAGCGGCTAGGACCACCGGGGAGGCACGAGAAGGCCGGAGGAACTCCGCCCCGGCGAGGTTCTTCCCGGTTCTTTGTCAGTTGCTCTCCTCCGTTGGATCGTGAGGCCTCCCCAGATCTCCTCTCCGCCGTTCGATCCAAGACGCGCCACGCCGTTCGATCATCATCAACTTCTGATCGTGGCCGTTGGAGTCCGAAGCGTTATCGTGAGCCCGCGAGCCGCCACGTGGCAAGTGGGAGAAGGAGGACCGTCGGATCGCCCGCCTTTGACTGGGTATTTTGCATGTAACCCCCGGTCATTTTTGTAATATTCTATTAGCACTAAAACTTTCCTCTGCCGTTATTAAGTTTTTGTAATATTTGTGGTGAAGTCCCTGGTAGTTTTTGATATTACACTTAGGTCCTCCCCAGGCGCGTGCATTGCACGCGCGTGGGTGGACATTTTGCATCGAAGCCCTAGCGGCTTTTGGTATTGGTTTTTAGCCCAGAAAGTACTTAATTCAGTATATATTTTTGTGGCGGAATTACAGCCGTGCCCCCATCTTTTCAGATATTTGCATAAAGGTCCCTGCCAGGCCTTTGATTTTTGGATGCTTGTTGTATTTATTTGAAATATCATTTTAAGCCCAAAAATTCCACAAAAATAGACTTAAGCTCCTGTGCACCTATACTTTCACGCCACCTATTTAGTTTTTGATTTTATTTTATTTTCCTATTTATTAAAAATCAAAACCCTCTATTTTGTGCACTGTCTAGCTTAGAAAATACCAAAAAAATAGTAAAACAACTCCAAAAATTCCAAAAAAATCACCTAGTGTCTCTTTTATTGTCTTTTAGTGTCAGTCCAAAAATCATTAAAAATCTCAAAACAAAAACACTAAAAAAATTAAAAACTCTCAAAAACTTCAAAAAAATATATAAAATAGTAGAAAAATCAAAAAAATACAAACTTAGCTTCTGTTTATCCCTTATTTTGTCCTTCTTATTTGAAAAATAGTGTGAAATATTTTTGCTACTGGTTGGTATTTTTAGATTCCATTTTACTCACAGCCAGCCTTGTTTGCACTGTTTTCTCTTATTTCAGCTTTTAAAAATATCAAAAACATCTAGAAAAATCCCCAAAATCACAAAAACAGTAAAAAATTATAAAAATTCCAAAAACATTTTATTTCTGAATTTTTGAGTATTTTTGTGCATTTTTATAAATATTCTACCTTGCCTTTTCTTATATTGCCTTTACTTTCCAACATTGAAAAAGAAAATAAAAAAAATATAAAATATAAAATATAAAAATCAGAAAATTAAAAATCAAATACAAAATTTAAAAATTAAATAAAAAAAATATTAAAAATTAAAAACCCACAAAATTCCTTTGCTTGCTTAGTGTAGACACTTCACACACACACACTTGTGCATTCATTTGCTTGGACTACACTGTTTGCTCCCTGTGTTCGAACTCTCTGCATACTTGCCCTTTACATCATTTGTGCAGAGTTAAAAATAAATTTTAACTCCACATTGTTTCTAATTTATTGATCTTAGTGTGGGTTAATTGTTGATCGAATACGGATTTCATTTGAGAGTCGCACAGCGACGGTTATCTCCGCCTTGTGTGAGATACCAATTTAGACCCTCGTGAGATCCGTGCTTATCAGCTGACACCGGAGCTGCAGGGGCTTGTGAACGCCTCTTGCGGTGGGTCTTATTTCTCCAAGGGAGAAGACGACGTCTGGGCCATCTATGAAGGAATGGCAGAAAATTCCACAGTGATGACCCAGGCCCGAGTCTATACACAACAGAAGCCCCCGCAAGGAGCGGGATCATTTCAGAGGATCGCCCGCATCGATGCCGGTCCCAACACAACGTCGGTAGCCGCAGCCCAAGCCGAATGAGCAGCAGCCGACATGGGCATTATTAGTGAAAAGTTGGACCGCATGGAGATCCTCGGGAAGAAGCAGAACCAAGGTCTTGCTCAGATGGACCTTCTCACCAAAACCATGAGTGACCTGAAAACTCAATTCCTATGCATTCAGGAGGCACAAGCTCACTCTCAACAGCCTCCCAGGTCACGGGCTGACTCCAGCAGTACCAGCTCCAACCAACCCTCTACCTCATACCGACAGGTGAATCGTGTTCAGGCAGAGCCGGTTCCACTGCTACAGTACCATCCAGAGCAACCGCCATCTCAGGAGACGCAGATGGTGGTGTATCAGCCGGAGCCGCCACTGGCAGTTCTCCCTCCACCCTCCCTCGAGCAGGAACCATTGATGGAAGTCAATGGGATTTGGTACGACCGGTACCCTCAGCCCGGGATTCGTCGGGATCACCCCGGATTCCGTTGGGGCAATGGTGGACCCTCTTCCCAGCAGCAGAACCCTGCCCAAGGACACCAGAACAGCCAACCACAGCAGCATAACCACCAGCCCCAGTATGCCCAACCACATCAGTATCAGAATGGTCCTCGTCCCGCCTATCAGGGACAACAGTGGAGGCAGCGCCAGCCGCCTCAGCAGTCTTATCACCAGCCTTCCCCCCAGTATCAGCAGCAACAACCCCATTTCCAGCAGGGACAGACATCCGGTTCTCAGGGTCCAGTCTTTGAGAACCCAGCCCTTGATGATCTTCCCCGCTTGCTATCTGAACAGCGAGCATCTTTCAGGCAAGAAATGGATGAATTCCGGCAGGAGATGCGGGATATCATCAAAGGCAAAGCCGCCATACCCGCTCAGATCGAACATAATCCTAATAACCTAAAAAGAAAATCTGAGCAGGTAGAGTTCACAGAGGATACCTCTCCTAGTGACGATTTGAATGATATGTCTTCTTCTTTGAATGATGCTGATTTTGTGACTACTAGGAGCGGTAGGATGCCAGCCGGCGGCGCCTCTTCTGAGCGACAACCAGATGCTGAACCTGGAGCGCCAGAGGAGCAGAGGAGCGGTACTGATGCCACCAATGATGGAGATCAGGACGACGGTACTGATGCCGTCGAGAGGCCAGATGCAGACGGTGGTGCTGATGCCACCATTTTGGACGCTGAACCAGAGTGCGGTGCTGATGCCGCAGAGACAGGTGCTAGTGGTGGTGCTGAGGCCACCACATCTACTTTTGTTGAGCCACCATCTGTGATGTTGCCACGTTTTGTATCTAGAGACTGTGGGAACAAAAACAAAAACAAAAATGTGAATAAAGGAAAGGTTTCTGTTCAAATTGCGGATCCATATGTGGTAAATGATGATTATTGTATGGATTCTCCGTCTTCACAAGTACAGGGACCGACTCCTAGCCCTCCATCTGAGGAGGCCCCTACCATTCCCTTCCCTGAGGCACTCCGCCGAGCGAAGGGAAATAAAAAAGAAAATAAAAAAAAGAACCAGCAGGTGGAGTTCAGCAATCAGATGATAGACAGATTCCACATTCAGCTGACTCTACAAGAGGCACTTGAGCATATCCCCCTCTTCAAAAAGAACCTGAAAGAGAAAACCACCATCCGCAGGAAGAGGAGGAATCACAGAGATCAGATTCATGTGCTCACTCATTCCACTTGCTGCACCATACAAAACAAGCTGCCAGCCAAGCGACCAGACGCAGGAGCCCCCTATGTCAGATGCGAGATTCAGGAGCAGCAGTTTGATCGTACCCTATTAGACAGCGGCTCTTCAATTAACCTTCTTCCGGCAGCCTTACTCAAGCAGTTCGAGTTTGGCCCTCTTCTTCGAAGCAGAACAGTCCTTCAGTTTGCTGACAGGTCGACTAAGAGGCCGAAGGGGTTATTGAAAGACGTGGTCGTTACCATTCAGGGCCTGAAATTCCCCGTGGACTTCGTTGTGTTGGACATGGAGATCCCTGAGTCGGTAACTGATGCCCCCATCATTCTCGGACGTCCATTCTTGGCCACAGCCAAGGCGGTGACCGACCATGATAGCGGGAAGGTATGCTTTCGCGTAGAGGGCGAAACCATACAAATAGAGACGATCGAAGAGACCAGAGCCAGAGAGTTAGAGTGCTCCGAGCAGTCCAGTGAAGCAGCGCAGATGACAGAGGAAGAGCTAGACATCCACCAGGTTTGTGACTTTGAGATGACTGATGATGAATCCAATTGGATAGATCCTGCGACACCGACTCTCGCCTTGCCTACAGACTCACCATATCTCATGCTCATGGCAGTCGAGAGCCGGGAGAGCACGTCCCTGGAGGAGGATACATCGGAAGCTGACAGTATTGTGATGAGTGGTGCAGATGATTTTCATTCGTGCTCATCTTCTTCTGATCCCTTGGATTCAGACATTGACTCGGATGATTTTGATGATTACTTGCCTTGTCTGATTCCATCTGAGCAGACAACCATGACAGAGTGCAAGCCAGTA
The DNA here is from genome assembly GCA_037367405.1 of Ottelia alismoides. Taxonomy (NCBI): domain Eukaryota; kingdom Viridiplantae; phylum Streptophyta; class Magnoliopsida; order Alismatales; family Hydrocharitaceae; genus Ottelia; species Ottelia alismoides. Next base: position 623,582 of record JAZKJV010009944.1, read on the forward strand.
CAATTTATTGATGATCTAGTCGGCCGCCCTTCGTCAGAAATTCATGCAGAGCGAGAGTTCTCCCATGCAGACCTGGTCGTATTTACACAGACATATCAGAAGCCAGATCTGCCACCTCCCAGTTGTCCAGAACGGAAACCTCTGCCGCAGTCGTTGAAGTACAGATTCCTTGCAGGAGAACTGGAAATGCACCCAGTTATTATCTCAGCAGATTTGACTGGAGAGCAAGAATCTCGTCTGATAGAGGTTCTTGAAAGAAACCGCAAGGCAATAGGATGGAATATAGCTGATCTCCATGGGCTGAGCCCTAATCTTTGCTCCCACCACATTTATCTCGAGGACAACGCTAAGCCGTCGCGTGAGTTCCAACGACGGCTGAACCCGAATCTTCGAGATGTTGTCATGAAAGAAATTTCCAAGTGGTGGAGCGCCGATTTCATCTACCCCATCTCCGACTCTAAATGGGTTAGTCCACTCCATGTGGTACCCAAGAAAACGGGTATCACTACAATTGTCAATGAGTCTGGAGAGGAGATCGCGACCAGAGTGCCGACTTCTTGGAGGGTCTGTGTGGACTACAGACGATTGAATGAGGCCACCAAGAAGGATCACTTCCCGCTACCCTTCATTGATCAGATTATCGAGCGGTTAGCCGGGAAGAGTCATTACTGCTTTCTTGACGGGTACTCTGGATACAATCAAGTGGCCATTGCGCCCAAAGACCAGGAGAAAACGACGTTCACCTATCCGTTTGGGACTTATGCTTTCAGACGGATGCCCTTTGGTCTATGTAACGCTCCAGCAACATTCCAAAGGTGCATGTTGTCCATATTTTCGGACATGGTGGGTAACTGTTTAGAGGTCTTCATGGATGATTTCTCAGTCTATGGCGACGGGTTTGATGCCTGTCTTGACTGCCTAGACCGTGTGCTTCAGCGCTGCATTCAGGTTAATCTTGTTTTATCCTGGGAGAAGAGTCACTTTATGGTGACTCAAGGGACGGTCCTCGGTCATATCGTCTCCAACAGGGGCATGGAGGTCGATCCGGCCAAGGTGGACATCATCAGGAAGCTCAATCCACCGTCCAATTTGCGTCAGTTACGGTCTTTTCTGGGGCATGTCGGTTTCTACCGACGGTTCATTCAGGACTTCAGTCGAATTGCCCGACCGCTTACTGACTTGCTGACCAAAGACACCGAGTTTATTGTTAATGATAAGTGTCTTGAATCATTCGAGACTCTCAAGGATATGGTTGTCTCAGCTCCTGTCCTTCAGCCACCCGATTGGTCTCTTCCTTTCGAGATCATGACAGATGCTTCAGATTTTGCCGTTGGGGCTGTGCTTGGACAGAGGAGGGATGGTTTACCGTTTGCCATTCACTACGCCAGCCGGACTTTGGATGCCGCGCAGCGGAATTACACTGTGACTGAGAAAGAGATGCTGGTCGTAGTCTTCGCTCTTGATAAGTATCGATCATATATTCTCGGATCTAGAGTGACCATTTACACAGATCATGCCGCCATCTGGTACTTAATGGCTAAGAAGGATGCCAAAGCACGTCTCACCAGATGGATCCTTCTACTCCAGGAATTTGATATTGAAATTAAGGATAAGCCTGGGGTCAAGAATGTGGTGGCGGATGATTTAGCCAAAAATAGGTGGTCTTAAGTTCAACACAAAGCGTGAACTCAGTCGGTGTGGTGACCACACTAAATTCGGACTAAAGTCAACAATTAACCCACACTAAAGATCAATAAATTAGAGCTAATGTGGAGTTAAAATTTATTTTTAACTCTGCACAAATGGTGTATAGTGTCAAGTATGCAGAGAGTTCGAACACAGGGAGCAAGCAGGGTAGTTCAAGCAAAAATGTGCTCAAGTGTGTGTGTGTGATGTGTCTACACTAAGCAAGCAAGGGAAGGAATTTTTGTGGGTTTTTAATTTTTAATTTTTTTATTTTATTTTAAATTTTTTTTAATTTTGTATTTTGATTTTAATTTTCTAATTTTTATAATTTATATTTTATATTTTTTATTTCTTTTTCAATATTGGAGAATAAAGACAATATAATGAAAGGCAAGCTAAAATATTTATAAAATGGTGCAAAAATAACCAAAAATTCAGGAATAAAATATTTTTGATATTTTTATGGTTTTCTACTGTTTTTGTGATTTTTGGGGATTTTTCAAGGTGTTTTTGGTATTTTTAATTACTGAATTAAGGCAAAACAGTGGAAATAGGGCTGGCTGTGACTAAAATGCAAGTTAAAATTAACAAACAGCAACCAAAACTTTTCACACTATTTTTCAAATAAAAATGACAAAATAAGTGACACACAGAACCTGAGTTTGCTATTTTTGGATTTTTCTACTATTTTATATATTTTTTTGAAGTTTTTTGAGTGTTTTTAAATTTTTAGTGTTTTTCTTTTGAGATTTTCAATGATTTTTGGACTGACACTAAAATATGATAAAATAGACACTAGGTAATTTTTTTGGAATTTTTAGAGGTGTCTTAATATTTTTTTGGTATTTTCTAAGCTAGACAGTACACAAAAAGCAAGTTTTTGATTTTTAATAAATATAAAAATAAGATAAAATCAAAAACTAAAATGTGTTGTCAAAGTACACATGTCCAGGAGCTTAAGTCTATTTTTGTGGAATTTTTGGACTTAAAATGATAGGTCAAATAATTAGAGCAAACATCCAAACATTAAACAATCCTGGCAGGGGTATATGTGCAATATATAAAATATCCAGGGGCATACATGCAATTTTCCACAAAAATATACACTGTATATTCAATTTTTAGCACCAAAATGCAATTACAAAAGCCGCCTGGGCCTCTTAGCAATTTTCCCACCAGGGCGCGTGACTTGCACGCGCCTGGCGAGGACTGGAATGTAATATCTTGAAACCCTAGGGGCCTACTTGCAAAATAACCAAAAAGATTACACTTGATATGAAAGTTTCAGGACTAAAACAAAATACCCAAGTGTCCGAGGGTTCCTCTGCAAAATGCCCGCACCTCACGTGTACAGGTCACGTGAGGTGACGTGGCTGAGGACCTAAATGCAAATATTGAAAGTACGGGGGTGTTTGTGCAAATATTACAAAACTTTTAAGAGGCTGATGAAAGTTTATGTCCTAATAAAATATTACAAAATTGGCAGGGGTATCGTGCAAAATTACCCCCGTTAGGCGCGATCGGACGGCTGGGCGACTTCACTTATCCACGTGTCCGCTCCTCGGGCGCCGATGACGGTTGGGTTCGTGCGGCTGTGATTAGATCTCCCCCGATGATCGGACGGTGGGCACGTGGGGAGATCTGACGGCTCCTGTGTGAACTGGGCGCTCCTCGCTGATCCGACGGCCCCGGAGGCAGAGGGAAGAACACGGAGGAGCTCCGGTTGGGCGAAGTTCTCCGAGCTCCTCCGTCCGGCTACGGCGACGATTGAGCTTGTAAACCGGTCGAGGGTGCTCCTGCAGGTGTCAGCTGACGTCTGGAAGCATCAAAAGCCACCGGCGTTCGCCGGTGCTCTCGCACGGAGGTGGCGGAGCTGCAAGGTCCCAGGTGCTCCGGCGAGAGGGCAAAATTGCTCCAGACGCTTCGATGGGCTTCAGTACCTGCAAAAAAAAAAGTTAAGGAGGTCGAGGGCAAAATGCCTCGACCTCAAGTGGCTCTCGAAATGGAAGGGAAGGCGAGATAGGGGCTCGCCGGAGTTGCGCTCCGGCGAGGTGATCTATGGAACGATTCGATGAGGGATTTGGCGAGGGATTAATAGCGAAACGATCCTAACATTCACAGGAACGAAATGGAGATAAAAATGAGAAGAATGGCTGCCTCGATGGCCAAGGGTCAGAGGGTGAATACCTCACGGGGACACCCGCCGGAGATGGGGATGGAACACGCCCAACTCGCTCGAATCCGCCTCTCGAAGGTGTAGCCCTGGAGCTGTCACCTCCACGGTGCTAGAGCGACTCCAAGGGGGGAAGGAGCTGGATGATTTGCGGTTCGAAATTCAAATGAAGTCAGACCTAGGTTTTTAAGGGCTTGACGGACATGGTGGAAAGAACGAGGCGCCTGGCCTGATGCAGTGGTCTTCAGCCCAAGATAATGCTTGGGCGAGGGTCCTCGATGCTGGAGCTTCAAAAGTCGTGAAGGGTGGAAGACGAAAGGATGAAAGCTCGCTCCTCGAAAAAATGGTGAAAATGGGGTCAAAAGTGGGTCTGACAAGAGCTACAAGGTGTAGGTCAGACTGTTGACCTAGGTCAACAGTCCTGGCCTCCTGGTTGGTCCACGTGGACCAACCAGGAAAAACCCTGGAAAAACTTATTGATAATTCAATTTAAAATACTAAATGGCCGAATTAGATAAAAGTTATAAAATAAAAAATGTTTAGAATTTTATGCAGTATTTTATTTTGATTTTTAATTATTTTTAGGAGATTTATTTTTACAAGTTGCCTTTTTAACCTTATATAGGTATAATACCTATGTAGTTTAGTATTTTATTTTTATTTGGGTATTTTATTTTTATTATTTTTATTTAGTATTTTGTAAAATTATAACATACTTTTATATACATAAATATATTTTTATTTTATTTTTCTGATTTGTTTTGTATATTTAATAAAATACAAGTGTATTGTATATAGGTATAAGTGTATGTATAATACCTATGTAGTCTTTATACAAGTATATTTATTTTTATTTTTCTTTGCATTTTATTTCAATTTTAATGCACATATATATTATAAGTAATATTTACAAAATTATAAAAATATAAAAATGAATAAATAATGAATAAAGAATAAATTGAATATTTTATTCAGGACAAGTATACAATGAGGGTCCAAAACTCAACTTTCAAACCGTAGCTCCGCCAAATGCGAAACCACCACCATTGGATAGATTATTTTATTCTATATACAATTAAAGGTGAGTTTGATGCATTTGGAGTTGTCGTTTGTGAGATACGGGTCTGGGAAGTTGGGATTCTGGATTTTTATTCAGACCATAACTTTTTATCTGTACATTATTTTTCTGTGAAATCAATTTTGTATTTTTCTTTATTAAATTATCTACAACTTTCATGTACAAAGTTTCTTTATTTGATGTATAAAAAGTGATACCAAAAATAGGTCCCAAAATGAATTAAAGAATGAATAGGAAGTATAGGTATTATATCTGTGTTTCTGACCTTATCTCCCCCTACTTTATTCCTTGTCGACCTATTCATCAAGATGCCTAGGTCTCGGGGGTTTTGGGTCATAAAATATTTACAATATTTTATTCTTTTTCTTTTCTTTATTTATTCTATAATTTTGGCCTTAATTACAGTAATTTATACACTGTTTGGATGCACATGCATGAATGCTAAGATGCTCTATTTAAGGGTATTTTCAGGCATTTGCTAGGGTTTTTGGTGCCAAAATGATAGAATAAAGATGATGAAATGTGGATTCATCATCCCCCTATACTTTACCTTTGCTAGTCCCTAGCAAACACTTACGCAATAAGTGCAAAAAGAAACAGAAAGAAAAGAAAAAGAAGAACTTGGATTTTATTTGATTGTCAAACTTGTATGCACAAAATCAAAGTTTGGAGCTCAAGTCGGACCTTTGGAACTTTAGTGCGGGCGGAACCTTAGTGAGAACCGTGTTTGAAATCCAACAGTCCCTGAGAATCCCAAAACTCTGTCCAAGTCTCCTTAATAGCCAGGTCAGAAATATCTCAATTCATACGCAAACTCTTACGACTATGAATCTGACTTGTACAGTGTAAGTGATGGTGGCTCTCCCCAACTAGAATGACAAAGAAACTGACTTCTCCAGTACGACGACCCAATGATTCCCCAATCCAATGACTCCATCCTCGAGGAGCGGGGTATTCCCTTCTAAGTTCAAGTGGCAACCAGCTCAAGAGGAGGGGGTGAAGAGAAGAATGGACGGTAGCCAGTGTAGCTACCTATCCTTGGATGCAAGACCAGTGTAGTCAAGTCATCCTGCTGCAGGCTCACATATTTGACTTTGGAACTCAAGCTTGCTTCTTGACTTTACAACATATGTACATACTTTGCAGGCTCTTTATTTTTGTACATGCCTGAACTTTTTTTTTTAAATACTATATACAACAGCATTTACATAAGGAGTTTTTCCTCTTGAGCCAATAGACTATCCCTCTTTTGAAGCTTTATCGCAACCCACAGCCTCCTGTCTTTAGACTTCCTAATCACTGGACGGGTTGGGGTGCACTTCCCTCCCTAGAGGAGGACAAGTGTTTCCACCTGTGTGCGTCTCATACCGGCAAATCCAATCCCCTCACCACTCCAACTGAGTTGAGCCATGTGAAAGGTGCAAGTGTCCAAGTTAGGTCATTATCAACAAGAGTTGTGCGTGTGCTCCGAAATACTCTACTTAGGCAGTCAAGAATCCATTGAACCAAGTCCCGTGATCCTCAAAGAATTAAGTCAACTAGACCTGAAGTACCTCAAACCCAGTTCCTATAAGGTTCCTGTTATTAGGTAGATTTTAAGGTCCAATCAAGCTCCAATCTTCGGATTTTACTTAGACTCGTTCAACTATCAAACTCAATCCGAAAAAAAATGCTCATGCTATGCAATGCAATGCAGAAAATATTTTTGTGATGCAATTTTCAAGATTTTGAACTTTTTATGGATTTTTGAAAAGATGATGATGATGCATATGCAGATGCATTTTTTGTATTTTTCAAAAAGATTTTTCAAATGTTTTTGGATTTTAATTTTGCAAATGTTTTTGGGAATTTTGAAAACAAAAAGTTTTGGCTAAAAACTAGGTGAAAATATGTACACGGGAGTGCTTCTTTATATATACAAGAAGTGGATTTTAAGGATTTACAAGGGTAAGTGATCAATTTTATACATATATACATAAGATGGATTTTTGTGTGATGTGTATATTCCTCAAACTTATTTGAAAACGATTTACACACAATTTTTGAAAACTATAGTCCAAAATAATTTTTACAAACATTTTTGCAAACATGTACACACATTTGAAAATCATTTTGCAAAAGGCTTTCAAACAGTATATATAGGTTTTTCAAATCATTTTTGCAACCATTTTTCAAACCATTTGCAAATCATTTTTCAAACATTTTATTTCACGTAAAGAAAAGAAATTTTACAATCCACACATTTTTACAAAGGTTGAAAACATGTAACAAAATATTTTCAAAATAGTTTTCAATAGATGTTCACAAAGATTTTCAAACTATTTTTCAAACATTTTGCAAAAAACATTTTCACCTGATTTATTAATCAGTAAATACAAAAAGAGTTTGAGGAATAATCACATCTTTTTATTAAGGATTTTTAATGAATTTTAAAGAATAATTAGCCATATTTATTAAGAAAATACGAAAGTACGAGTTATGGCTATAGTATATACGTAGTATATACGACCCCCCTATACTTAGCTTGAGCTATGTCCTCATAGATCGGAGAGAAAAGAGAAGACATAACTCGTACTAAGTATAGACAAGTCTAACCAATAAAGAAATAAATGAATGAATCAAACGAATGAGAAGTTGACCGTCCCCCCTATACTTAGGATCAAATAATCCTAAGTATAGTAGACTGTACACAACGCAGGGAGGGTCAAGGGTGGGAATGAACAGACCGTACTCAGATTGTCTCCCCCTATACTTAGGGTAAGATATCCCTAAGTATAGACAAGAAGAGGAGACAATGGAGAGGATCGAAAAGGATAGAACAACTCGGGGTGCCAACCCCCTATACTTAGGACAAAGTACGTCCTAAGTATGGAAAACTGTCTACAAGGGCGGCACCTTTTTGGTAGATAAAGAAGATAGAAAAGGAAAAGAAGAAAAGAAGAAAATAAGAAAATAAATCAACAGACAACAGAGTGATATGAACAGATGGATCTGTACAGCGGAAGATAGAATTGATCACCATGTATGAGATGTAGATGATGAGAATCAAAGGACACATCTCATACCAGCAGAATGGGGGCAACGTCAATGGTCGGCGGATCATGATCAAGATATAGTTTCAAGCGTTGACCATTGACGCGGAAGGTAGAAGAAGATGACGGTTCGGATATGTCGATGCTGCCATTGTCATGTACCTTCCTGACCACATACGGTCCTTTCCACTTGCTCTGCAATTTCCCTGGGAATAATTTCAGCCTGGAGTCAAACAACCATACTCTCTGATCTGGCTCAAACTGTTTATGGCTGATATGCGAATCGTGCCATGTCTTCACTTTCTCTTTGTACTGTAGGCTGTTCGAAAAGGCTGTATCTCTAAGTTCCTCCAGGGCTGCCAATTCTGCTCTTCTCTGTTCTCCTATACTCTCGGGATCTAGAAGCAACTCAGTAACTGCCCAAAAAGATTTATGCTTGATCTCCACTAGCAAATGGCACAGCTTGCCATAGACGAGACGAAAGGGAGATGTCCCCAATGGATTCTTGAAAGATGTCCGATAAGCCCACAAGACCGAATCCAACAGCTGTGACCAATCCTTTCGGTCTGGGCGGACAACTTTCTGCAAGATAGTCTTTATCTCCCTATTCGATACTTCGACAAGACCATTAGTCTGAGGGTGATAAGGAGTGGCAACCCGATGGTCAATGTTGAACTCGTCTGCAAGGGCCCTGACCTTGTCATTGATGAAGTGAGACCCCCCGTCGGAAATCAAGACTCTAGGTACACCGCACCGTGAAATGATATTTTTCCTCAAAAATTTGCAAACGGTTTTAGCATCTGCGGCTCGGGCGGGGATGGCCTCAACCCATCGGCTGACATAATCCACAGCGAGCAAAATATGCTCGAATCCCTGACTTTTAGGAAATGGGCCCATGAAATCAATCCCCCATGCATCAAAAACCTCACAGAAGTGAATGGGTTGCATGGGCATCATGTCTCTCTGTCCGCAGGTTCCCATTTTCTGACAGTCAGTACATCTCTTCACGAACTCATCAGAATCCTTGAAGAGAGTAGGCCACCATAGGCCGGATTGAAGCACCTTCTGTGCTGTCCTTTTTCCAGAATGATGTCCTCCTGCCTCAAGCTTGTGGCAGTATGTGAGGACGCTATGCTGCTCTTCTTGAGGAATGCACCTCCTCCAGATACTATCCCATCCTTCATGATAAAGGACGGGATCCTCCCAATGGTAAAACTTGGCCTTAGCTAGGAAGGTCTCAAGTTTCTGCCTGGGCCAACCCTGAGGGACTGTCTTGGCAACAAGATAGTTTACAAAGTCAGCATACCATGGGAGTGAGGTGACAGCCAAGATCGCCTCATCCGGAAATGTCTCTGCGATAGGTGCGCTGGGCTCAGATTCCTCAAGATTTTCCAATCTGGAGAGATGATCCGCCACCACATTCTTAACTCCAAGCTTGTCCTTAATCTCAATATCAAATTCCTGGAGTAGAAGGATCCATCTGGTGAGACGTGCTTTGGCATCCTTCTTAGCCATTAAGTACCGGATGGCGGTATGATCAGTGTAGATTGTTACTCTAGATCCGAGAATATATGATCGATACTTATCAAGAGCAAAGACTACGGCCAGCATCTCTTTCTCAGTCACAGTGTAATTCCGCTGCGCGGCATCCAAAGTCCGGCTGGCGTAGTGAATGGCAAACGGTAAACCATCCCTCCTCTGTCCAAGCACAGCCCCAACGGCGAAATCTGAAGCATCCGTCATGATCTCGAATGGGAGAGACCAATCGGGTGGCTGAAGGACAGGAGCTGAAACAAACATATTCTTGAGAGTCTCAAAAGATTCAAGACACTTATCATTAACAATAAACTCGGTGTCTTTGGTCAGCAAGTCAGTAAGCGGTCGGGCAATTCGACTGAAGTCCTGAATGAACCGTCGGTAGAAACCGACATGCCCCAGAAAAGACCGTAACTGACGCAGATTGGACGGCGGATTGAGTTTTCTGATGATGTCCACCTTAGCCGGATCGACCTCCATGCCCCTGTTGGAGACGATATGACCAAGGACCGTCCCCTGAGTCATCATGAAATGACTCTTCTCCCAGGATAAAACAAGGTTAACCTCAATGCAGCGCTTCAGCACACGGTCTAGGTAGTCAAGACAAGCGTCGAACCCGTCGCCATAAACCGAGAAGTCATCCATGAAGACCTCTAAACAGTCACCCACCATGTCCGAGAAGATGGACAACATGCACCTTTGGAATGTCGCCGGAGCGTTACATAGACCAAAGGGCATCCGTCTGAAAGCATAAGTCCCAAATGGACAGGTGAATATCGTTTTCTCCTGGTCTTCGAGCGCAATGGCCACTTGATTATATCCAGAGTACCCATCAAGAAAACAATAATGACTCTTCCCAGCTAGCCGCTCGATAATCTGATCAATGAATGGTAGCGGGAAGTGATCCTTCTTGGTGGCCTCATTCAATCGTCTGTAGTCCACACAGACCCTCCAAGAAGTTGGTACTCTGGTGGCGATCTCCTCTCCAGACTCATTAACAACTGTAGTGATACCCGTCTTCTTGGGTACCACATGTAATGGACTTACCCATTTGGAGTCGGAGATGGGATAGATGAAATCGGCGCTCCACCACTTGGAAATTTCTTTCATGACAACGTCTCGAAGATTCGGATTCAGCCGTCGCTGGAACTCACGCGACGGCTTAGCGTTATCCTCAAGATAAATGTGGTGAGAGCAAAGATTTGGGCTCAGCCCCTGGAGATCAGCTATACTCCAACCGATTGCCTTGCGGTTTCTTTCAAGAACCTCCATCAGACGAGATTCTTGTTCTCCAGTCAAATCTGCTGAGATAATGACTGGGTGCATTTCTGGCTCTCCAGCAAGGAATCTGTACTTCATTGACTGCGACAGAGGTTTCCGTTCTGGACAACTGGGAGGTGGCAGATCTAGCTTCTGATATGTCTGTGTAAATGCTACCAGGTCTGCATGGGAGAACTCTCGCTCTGCATGAATTGCTGACGAAGGGCGGCCTGCTGAATCATCAATAAACTGCATTGGCTCGCACTCTGTCATGGTTGTTGGCTCAGTAGGAATCAGACAAGGTAAATAGTCATCAAAGTCATCCCAGTCTATGTCTGAATCCGAGGGATCAGAAGACGATGAGCAAGATTGAAATTCCTCAGCACCACTCATCACAACACTGTCAGCCTCAGAGAGATCCTCATCCAGGGATGTGCTCTCCCGGCTCTCGACTGCCATGAGCTTGAGATACAGTGAATCTGTAGGCAAGGCGAGGGTCGGTGCTACAGGGTCTTTCCAGTTGGATTCATCATCAGTCATCTCGAAATCACAAACCTGGTGGATGTCTAGCTCCTCCTCTGTCATCTGCGCTGCGTCGCTGGACTGCTCGGAGCACTCTAACTCTCTAGCTCTGATTTCTTCGATCGTCTCTATTTGTATGGTTTCGCCCTCTACGCGAAAGCATACCTTCCCACTATCATGGTCGGTCACCGCCTTGGCTGTGGCCAAGAATGGACGTCCGAGAATGATGGGGGCATCAGTTACCGACTCAGGGATCTCCATGTCCAACACAACGAAGTCCACGGGGAATTTCAGGCCCTGAATGGTAACGACCACGTCTTTCAATAACCCCTTCGGCCTCTTAATCGACCTATCAGCAAACTGAAGGACCGTTCTGCTTCGAAGAAGAGGGCCAAACTCGAACTGCTTGAGTAAGGCTGCCGGAAGGAGGTTAATTGAAGAGCCGCTGTCTAATAGAGTACGATCAAACTGCTGCTCCTGAATCTCGCATCTGACATAGGGAGCTCCTGCGTCTGGTCGCTTGGCTGGCAGCTTGTTCTGGATGATGCAACATGTGTCATGAGTGAGCATATGGATTTGATCTCTGTGCCTCTTCTTCCTTCGAACAGTAGTTGTCCCTTTCAAGTTCTTTTTGAAGAAGGGGATATGCTCGAATGCTTCCCGTAGAGTCAGCTGAATATGAAATCTGTCAATCATTTCGTTGCCGAACTCTACCTGTTGGCTCTTTTTTGGATTTTCTTTTTTATTCCCCTTCGCTCGGCGGAGTGCCTCAGGGAAGGGGATGGTAGGGGCCTCCTCAGATGGAGGACTAGGAATCGGTCCCTGTGCCTGTGAAGACGGAGAATCCATACAATAATCATCATTCACCACATATGGATCCGCAATTTGAACAGAAACCTTTCCTTTATTCATATTTTTGTTTTTGTTTTTGTTCCCACAGTCTCTAGATACAAAATGTGGTAACATCACAGATGACGGCTCAATAAAAGTAGATGTGGTAGCCTCAGCACCACCACTAGCACCGGTCTTCGCGGCATCAGCACCGCGCTCGGGTTCATCATCCAAAATGGTGGCTTCAGCACCACCGTCTGCATCAAGTATCACAACGGCATCAGTACCGTCGTCCTGGACTCCATCATTGGTGGCATCAGCACCACCGTCTTCAACATCATCATTAGCGGCATCAGCACCGCTCCTCTGCTCCTCTGGCGCTCCTGGTTCAGCATCTGGTTGTCGCTCAGAAGAGGCGCCGCCGGCTGACATCCTACCGCTCCTAGTAGTCACAAAATCAGCATCATTCAAAGAATAAGGCATATCATTCAAATCGTCACTAGGAGAGGTATCCTCTGTGAACTCTACCTGCTCAGATTTTCTTTTTAGGTTATTAGGATTAGGTTCGATCTGAGCGGGTATGGCGGCTTTGCCTTTGATAATATCCCGCATCTCCTGCCGAAATTCATCCATTTCTTGCCTGAAAGATGCTCGCTGTTCAGATAGCAAGCGGGCAAGATCATCGAGGGCTGGGTTCTCATAGGCTGGACCCTGAGAACCGGATGTCTGTCCCTGCTGGAAATGGGGCTGCTGCTGCTGGTGTTGCTGCTGATACTGGGGGGAAGGCTGGTGATAAGACTGCTGAGGCGGCTGACGCTGCCTCCACTGCTGTCCCTGATAGGAGGGACGAGGGCCATTCTGGTATGGTTGCTGATGGGCATATTGGGGCTGTTGCTGCTGTGTCGGCTGGCTGTTCTGCTGTCCTTGGGGAGGAGGATGCGGCTGGGACGAGGATCCACCATTGCCCCAACGGAATCCGGGGTGATCCCTGCGAATTGTTGGTTGAGGGTATCGGCCATACCAAATCCCATTGACTTCCATCAATGGTTCCTGCTCAAAGGAGGGTGGAGGAAGAACTGCCAGTGGCTGCTCCGGCTGATAGACCACCATCTGAGTCTCCTGAGACGGTGGTTGCTATGGATGGTACTGCAGCAATGGAACCGGCTCCGCCTGGATATGGTTCACCTGGCGGTATGAGGTGGAGGCCTGGTTGGGATTGCTGCTGCTGGAAGCAACCTGTGACCTGGGAGGCTGTTGGGAATGGGCCTGTGCCTCCTGAATACATAGAATTTGAGTCTTCAGGTCACTCATGGTCTTGGTGAGAAGTTCCATCTGGGTTAGACCTTGGTTCTGCTTCTTTTCGAGGATCTCCATGCGGTCCAACTTTTCGCTAATAATGCCCATGTCGGCTGCTGCTGATTCGGCTTGGGCTGCGGCTACCGACGTTGTGTTGGAACCAGCATCGATGCGGGCGATCCTCTGAAATGATCCCGCTCCTTGCGGGGGCTTCTGCTGAGTATAGACTCAGGCCTGGGTCATCACTGTGGAGTTTTCTGCCATGCCTTCATAGATGGCCCAGACGTCGTCTTCTCCCTTGGAGAAATAGGACCCACCGCAAGAGGCGTTCACTAGCCCCTGCAGCTCCGGTGTCAGCCCACAGAAGAAACTCTACACCAGGTTGGGCTTGGATATATCGTGATGTGGACACCGGTCAATAAGCTCTCTGAATCGATCCCAGGCTTCATGGAACTGTTCATTTGGGATCATGACGAAATTGCTAATCATAGCTCTAGCTGCATTGGTCCGGCCGAGAGGATAGTATTTCTTCAAATACGCGGTCCGGAGATCTGCCCAAGTATCGATGAATCGCCCAAGATGTTTGAGCCAATATGCGGCTCTATCAACCAATGAGAACAGGAAGGCGATCATCTTAATGGTGTCCTCGGTCATCAACCGATCATGGATAGTACTGCATATCATTTCAAATTCTTGGAGGTGAAGGTGCGACTCTTCAGTCGGCAGCCCGTGAAACTTGGGTAGCAACTGAATCGTGTGGTACCGAAGCTCGAAGTCTCCGTGGATTGGCGGGAGTCTGATCCACCGGTGAGTGAGGGACGAAGCTGGGTTGTGCAGTTCCCTCATGATAGTCTGTGGCGGTCGCTCAGCGTCTGGATCGCCTCCTCCTGCATCGGGTCCTCCTCCTCCTCCACCGCCACCGCCCCCAGGTCGGTTTTCTCTCAGCTGTGCTATCTCTCTCATCAGGTCACCCATGAATGTTCCCTGGTCACGGATCTGTCTCTGCATATTTTCCAAGGATGCTAGCAAGGAATTGTTGATGGCCACTTGATCAATAATGAACGGGGGATGCTCGTGGTCATCTGGGTGCTCGCCTCTGTCTGCCATTGCTGGATTCTCTGAAAAAGCAAAAGAGGCCATCTCAGGTGTTGTCGAATGAGCGGAACTCTGTGATGCACTGAATTCTGACACAATTGGACTGAGAGAAGGAGAATGGGAAGGGTGGTTGAGGGGTAACAGGGTGGATGTGAACTCGGGCTCGGAGAGCGGACTCTCCGAGGCATTCCTAGATGAGTAAGGAGGAGTGCTAGATAGCGGTGCCGACAATGTCGGCCTAAGAGATCTCCGTCCCATCATCTTGATTATTCGGAAAGAGCAGGGAAAATGCAAGAGAAGAAGGAGAAGATGATATGCAACAAAATTGTGCACAATTGTGCGGTGTTTTTGATCTTGACCTAAATAAATCTAGCAATCAAACGCAAAGCAAGGGTGAATTCACCAACTCAACTCGTGAAGCCGTGAAGGTTCGGCTTTTATCTTGTCAATTTTAGCTTGTTTTCAGGTATTTATCTTTTCACGAGTCCTTAGAACGCTACGCCTATAGGAGCGAGAGTACTGCCAGGAAAGTGTCCCCGTACTTGTCCTCCTCCTGTGTAACCTGTAACTTGCGCTTTTTGAGGTCCTTGTAACCCTTCCTGGATCCCTACTCAGCCAAAGAAATAGAGGGAGGAAGCCGATAGGCGAAACCGATACTTCGGACCTCGCTCGCAACGGAATCACCCGTGAGCGTACAAGGTCCTACTCGGACGTAGCCGGTGAGACAGACACACCCGTGAAGGCGTGGCCTACGCTCGGTACTTCGGACAAGGTCGGTGCTCACACAATAGTGAGTCACCAATGGCGACCAAGCCCTACTCGACTATGTACGATAGTAGCGCCAATACTTCGGTAATCCAGGCGATACACAAGGCAGCCACAAGTTGGGTTTTGGGCTCTAATCCTTACGAAGCGCTCACCTCACTTGGAAGGAGACCTTCCCATGCAACCTGAAGACAAGTGAGGGTGTTACTCTCCCCAAGCAATGAATCCAATTACCGATTTTATTTTTGGTCAAGTTTTCTTTAGCAGTCCCTTTTTTAATTTTTTTGGTGTTATCGCTTCTTTTGAGTCAATTCAAACAAGCGCCTAACGGTTTTTGTATTTTTTCTTTATCCTACTTTGTTCCAAAAACAGAGGGAGAATAGAGTCGGAAAAGCCGTGCAAGTCGACACCAAGGTGGAAATCTCACCTTTGTGCCTAGATGATGCGTGCAAAGTAAGAGGACTTACAGCGAATCCCAGCTCTCTCCATGCGGGATGCAAAGCAGAATTTTTAAACCTAAGCTATATGGCGATATGCATGCGGAAATCGTCCTAGAACAGGCAGCTGCTAGCGTGAAGAACCACAAGCTAACTAGTAACTCCTAATCTGAGTGTCCGGTCTAGGCTCACCCCTCCTCTGCCCAACACATTTGGGGTAGGAGAAAGCGCTTGTTCGGGTGTGAGCTCGCGGCGCGTGGATTTGGAAGCTACTAGCTAACTGTTTAATTAGTCTAAGTCCAAATACGAATCTATAGGAGCATGCAAAGATAATTAGGTGTTTGGACCTATTCTAATCGAGTCAAGCAGGACCTAGAACTAAAAGCTCAATCCACAAAAGAAAGTGAAAAATGAAAACAAAACCAGAAAATGACAGCGATAAAAACTCGATGAAATCCGCGGTGAGCCCCCGGGTGAACAAACACCCGGAAATTAGGCCCGAAAGTCTGAGTGTCCAAGTCCAAGTGTACCTGTATTATTACAAATTAATAGATCACTCTCTCACCAAAAATAAATGAAAAGCTAAGCTAGTCACTCTCTCTCGCTCTCCTTGCTCTCTCCTGCCGGCTTGGCTAAAGAATAGCCGGCTCCACGTCCCAAGGTTGCGTCGGGTCGCCTAGGCGATCCGCCTCGCTCCGCGGTCCCTCGCAAGAAGACAAGAAAAGAGATGGTCAGAAAGCTCAACAAGATATATCAAAAATGTAAGAGATGGAAAATAATGCTATGGTAAACAATCACACAATAAGACAAAATGTGAACTAATCGATGTTGCTCCCCGGCAACGGCGCCATTTGATTTAGCCAAAAATAGGTGGTCTTAAGTTCAACACAAAGCGTGAACTCAGTCGGTGTGATGACCACACTAAATTTGGACTAAAGTCAACAATTAACCCACACTAAAGATCAATAAATTAGAGATAATGTGGAGTTAAAATTTATTTTTAACTCTGCACAAATGGTGTATAGTGTCAAGTATGCAGAGAGTTCGAACACAGGGAGCAAGCAGGGTAGTTCAAGCAAAAATGTGCTCAAGTGTGTGTGTGTGATGTGTCTACACTAAGCAAGCAAGGGAAGGAATTTTTGTGGGTTTTTAATTTTTAATTATTTTATTTTATTTTATTTTTTTTAATTTGGTATTTTGATTTTAATTTTCTAATTTTTATAATTTATATTTTATATTTTTTATTTCTTTTTCAATATTGGAGAATAAAGACAATATAATGAAAGGCAAGCTAAAATATTTATAAAATGGTGCAAAAATAACCAAAAATTCAGGAATAAATTATTTTTGATATTTTTATGGTTTTCTATTGTTTTTGTGATTTTTGGGGATTTTTCAAGGTGTTTTTGGTATTTTTAATTACTGAATTAAGGCAAAATAGTGGAAATAGGGCTGGCTGTGACTAAAATGCAAGTTAAAATTAACAAACAGCAACCAAAACTTTTCACACTATTTTTCAAATAAAAATGACAAAATAAGTGACACACAGAACCTGAGTTTGCTATTTTTGGATTTTTCTACTATTTTATATATTTTTTGAAGTTTTTTGAGTGTTTTTAAATTTTTAGTGTTTTTCTTTTGAGATTTTCAATGATTTTTGGACTGACACTAAAATATGATAAAATAGACACTAGGTAATTTTTTTGGAATTTTTAGAGGTGTTTTAATATTTTTTTGGTATTTTCTAAGCTAGACAGTACACAAAAAGCAAGTTTTTGATTTTTAATAAATATAAAAATAAGATAAAATCAAAAACTAAAATGTGGCGTCAAAGTACACATGTCCAGGAGCTTAAGTCTATTTTTGTGGAATTTTTGGACTTAAAATGATAGGTCAAATAATTAGAGCAAACATCCAAACATTAAACAGTCCTGGCAGGGGTATATGTGCAATATATAAAATATCCAGGGGCATACATGCAATTTTCCACAAAAATATACATTGTATATTCAATTTTTAGCACCAAAATGCAATTACAAAAGCCGCCTGGGCCTCTTAGCAATTTTCCCACCAGGGCGCGTGACTTGCACGCGCCTGGCGAGGACTGGAATGTAATATCTTGAAACCCTAGGGGCCTACTTGCAAAATAACCAAAAAGATTACACTTGATATGAAAGTTTCAGGACTAAAACAAAATACCCAAGTGTCCGAGGGTTCCTCTGCAAAATGCCCGCACCTCACGTGTACAGGTCACGTGAGGTGACGTGGTTGAGGACCTAAATGCAAATATTGAAAGTACGGGGGTGTTTGTGCAAATATTACAAAACTTTTAAGCGGCTGATGAAAGTTTATGTCCTAATAAAATATTACAAAATTGGCAGGGGTATCGTGCAAAATTACCCCCGCTAGGCGCGATTGGACGGCTGGGCGACTTCACTTGTCCACGTGTCCGCTCCTCGGGCGCCGATGACGGTTGGGTTCGTGCGGCTGTGATTAGATCTCCCCCAATGATCGGACGGTGGGCACGTGGGGAGATCTGACGGCTCCTGTGTGAACTGGGCGCTCCTCGCTGATCCGACGGCCCCGGAGGCAGAGGGAAGAACACGGAGGAGCTCCGGTTGGGCGAAGTTCTCCGAGCTCCTCCGTCCGGCTACGGCGATGATTGAGCTTGTAAACCGGTCGAGGGTGCTCCTGCAGGTGTCAGCTGACGTCTGGAAGCATCAAAAGCCACCGGCGTTCGCCGGTGCTCTCGCACGGAGGTGGCGGAGCTGCAAGGTCCCAGGTGCTCCGGCGAGAGGGCAAAATTGCTCCAGACGCTTCGATGGGCTTCAGTACCTGCAAAAAAAAAGTTAAGGAGGTCGAGGGCAAAATGCCTCGACCTCAGGTGGCTCTCGAAATGGAAGGGAAGGCGAGATAGGGGCTCGCCGGAGTTGCGCTCCGGCGAGGTGATCTATGGAACGATTCGATGAGGGATTTGGCGAGGGATTAATAGCGAAACGATCCTAACATTCACAGGAACGAAATGGAGATAAAAATGAGAAGAATGGCTGCCTCGATGGCCAAGGGCCAGAGGGTGAATACCTCACGGGGACACCCGCCGGAGATGGGGATGGAACACGCCCAACTCGCTCGAATCCGCCTCTCGAAGGTGTAGCCCTGGAGCTGTCACCTCCACGGTGCTAGAGCGACTCCAAGGGGGGAAGGAGCTGGATGATTTGCGGTTCGAAATTCAAATGAAGTCAGACCTAGGTTTTTAAGGGGTTGACGGACATGGTGGAAAGAACGAGGCGCATGGCCTGATGCAGTGGTCTTCAGCCCAAGATAATGCTTGGGCGAGGGTCCTCGATGCTGGAGCTTCAAAAGTCGTGAAGGGTGGAAGACGAAAGGATGAAAGCTCGCTCCTCGAAAAAATGGTGAAAATGGGGTCAAAAGTGGGTCTGACAAGAGCTACAAGGTGTAGGTCAGACTGTTGACCTAGGTCAACAGTCCTGGCCTCCTGGTTGGTCCACGTGGACCAACCAGGAAAAACCCTGGAAAAACTTATTGATAATTCAATTTAAAATACTAAATGGCCGAATTAGATAAAAGTTATAAAATAAAAAATGTTTAGAATTTTATGTAGTATTTTATTTTGATTTTTAATTATTTTTACGAGATTTATTTTTACAAGTTGCCTTTTTAACCTTATATAGGTATAATACCTATGTAGTTTAGTATTTTATTTTTATTTGGGTATTTTATTTTTATTATTTTTATTTAGTATTTTGTAAAATTATAACATACTTTTATATACATAAATATATTTTTATTTTATTTTTCTGATTTGTTTTGTATATTTAATAAAATACAAGTGTATTGTATATAGGTATAAGTGTATGTATAATACCTATGTAGTCTTTATACAAGTATATTTATTTTTATTTTTCTTTGCATTTTATTTCAATTTTAATGCACATATATATTATAAGTAATATTTACAAAATTATAAAAATATAAAAATGAATAAATAATGAATAAAGAATAAATTGAATATTTTATTCAGTACAAGTATACAATGAGGGTCCAAAACTCAACTTTCAAACCGTAGCTCCGCCAAATGCGAAACCACCACCATTGGATAGATTATTTTATTCTATATACAATTAAAGGTGAGTTTGATGCATTTGGAGTTGTCGTTTGTGAGATACGGGTCTGGGAAGTTGGGATTCTGGATTTTTATTCAGACCATAACTTTTTATCTGTACATTATTTTTCTGTGAAATCAATTTTGTATTTTTCTTTATTAAATTATCTACAACTTTCATGTAAAAAGTTTCTTTATTTGATGTATAAAAAGTGAAACCAAAAATAGGTCCCAAAATGAATTAAAGAATGAATAGGAAGTATAGGTATTATATCTGTGTTTCTGACCTTATCTCCCCCTACTTTATTCCTTGTCGACCTATTCATCAAGATGCCTAGGTCTCGGGGGTTTTGGGTCATAAAATATTTACAATATTTTATTCTTTTTCTTTTCTTTATTTATTCTATAATTTTGGCCTTAATTACAGTAATTTATACACTGTTTGGATGCACATGCATGAATGCTAAGATGCTCTATTTAAGGGTATTTTCAGGCATTTGCTAGGGTTTTTGGTGCCAAAATGATAGAATAAAGATGATGAAATGTGGATTCATCAGCGGATCATCTCTCCAGATTGGAGAATCTTGAGGAATCTGAGCCCAGCGCACCTATCACAGAGACATTTCCAGATGAGGCGATCTTGGCTGTCACCTCGCTCCCGTGGTATGCTGACATTGTGAATTATCTTGTTGCCAAGACGATCCCACAAGGTTGGCCCAGGCAGAAACTCGAGACCTTCCTGGCGAAGGCCAAGTTTTATCATTGGGAGGATCCCGTCCTTTATCATGAAGGAGGGGATAGTATCTGGAGGAGGTGCATTCCTAAAGAAGAGCAGCATAGCGTCCTCACATATTGCCACAAGCTTGAGGCAGGAGGACATCATTCTGGAAAAAGGACAGCACAGAAGGTGCTTCAATCCGGCCTATGGTGGCCTACTCTCTTCAAGGATTCTGATGAGTTCGTGAAGAGATGTACTGACTGTCAGAAAATGGGAACCTGCGGACAGAGAGATATGATGCCCATGCAACCCATTCACTTCTGTGAGGTTTTTGATGCATGGGGGATTGATTTCATGGGCCCATTTCCTAAGAGTCAGGGATTCGAGCATATTTGGCTCGCTGTGGATTATGTCAGCCGATGGGTTGAGGCCATCCCCGCCCGAGCCGCAGATGCTAAAACCGTATGCAAATTTTTGAGGAAAAATATCATTTCACGGTTCGGGGTACCTAGAGTCTTGATTTCAGATGGGGGGTCTCACTTCATCAATGACAAAGTCAGGGCCCTTGCAGACGAGTTCGGCATTGACCATCGGGTTGCCACTCCTTATCACCCTCAGACTAATGGTCTTGTCGAAGTATCGAATAGGGAGATAAAGACTATCTTGCAGAAAGTTGTCCGCCCAGACCGAAAGGATTGGTCACAGCTTTTGGACTCGGTCTTATGGGCTTATCGGACTTCTTTCAAGAATCCATTGGGGACGTCTCCCTTTTGTCTTGTCTATGGCAAGCCGTGCCATTTGCCAGTAAATATCAAGCATAAATCTTTTTGGGCAGTTACTGAGTTGCTTCTAGACCCTGAGAGTATAGGAGAACAGAGAAGAGCAGAATTGGCAGCCCTGGAAGAACTTAGAGACACGGCCTTTTCGAACAGCCTACAGTACAAAGAGAAAGTGAAGACATGGCACGATTCGCATATCAGCCATAAACAGTTTGAGCCAGATCAGATAGTATGGTTGTTTGATTCCAGGCTGAAATTATTCCCAGGGAAATTGCAGAGAAAGTGGAAAGGACCGTATGTGGTCAGGAAGGTACATGACAATGGCAGCATCGACATATCCGAACCGTCATCTTCCTCTACCTTCCGCGTCAATGGTCAACGCCTGAAACTATATCTTGATCATGATCCACCGACCATTGATGTTGCCCCCATTCTTCTGGTATGAGATGTGTCCTTTGATTCTGACCATCTGCATCTCATACATGGTAATCAATTCCATCTTCCGCTGTACAGATCCATCTGTTCATATCACTTTCATCTGTTAATTTATTTTCTTCTTTTCTTCTTTTCTTCTTTCCCTTTTCTATCTTCTTTAACTATCAAAAAAGTGCCGCCCTTGTAGACAGTTTTCCATACTTAGGACGTACTTTGTCCTAAGTATAGGGGGGCTGGCACCCCAAGTTTCATTTTCATTTCGATCCTCTCTATTGTCTCCTCTTCTTGTCTATACTTAGGGATATCTTACCCTAAGTATAGGGGGAGACAATCTGAGTATGATCTGTTCATTCCCACCCTTGACCCTCCCTGCGTTGTGTACAGTCTGCTATACTTAGGATTATTTGATCCTAAGTATAGGGGGGACGGTCAACTTCTCATTCGTCTGTTCATCCATTCCTTTATTTATTCTTTAGATTTTCCTGTACTTAGTACGAGTTATGTCTTCTCTTTTCTCTCCGATCTATGAGGACATAGCTCAAGCTAAGTATAGGGGGGTCGTATATACTGCGTATATACTTTAGCCATAACTCGTACTTTTGTATTTTATATGGCTAATAATTCTTTAAAATTCATTAAAAAATTTCTTAATGAAAAGATGTGATTATTCCTCAAATTCTTTTTGTAATTACTGATTAATAAATCAGGTGAAAATGTTTTTTGCAAAATGTTTGAAAAATAGTTTGAAAATCTTTGTGAACATTTATTGAAAACTATTTTGAAAATATTTTGTTTCGTATTTTCAACCTGTGTCAAAATGTGTGTTTTGTAAAAATTTATTTTCTTTGTGTGAAATAAAATGTTTGAAAAATGATTTGCAAATGGTTTGAAAAATGGTTGCAAAAATGATTTGAAAAACCTATATATACTGTTTTGAAAGCCTTTACAAAATGTTTTCAAATGTGTGTAAAATGTTTGTAAAAACTATTTTGGACTATAGTTTTCAAAAATTGTGTGAAAAAGCTTGTGTCAAATAAGTTTGAGGAATATACACATCACACCAAAATCCACTATATATGTATATATGTATAAAATTGATCACTTACCTTGTAAATTCTTAAAATACACTTCTTGTATATATATAAGAAGCACTCCCGTGTACATATTTTAACCTATTTTTCAGCCAAAATCTTTTTGTTTTCAAAAAGCCCAAAAACATTTGCAAAACTAAAATCCAAAAACATCTGAAAAATCTTTTTGAAAAATACAAAAAATGCATATGCATACATGTATCATGTTTTCAAAAATCCATAAAAAATTCAAAATCTTTGAAAATTGCATCACAAAAATATTGTCTGCATTGCATTGCATAGCATTCGCATTTTTCGGATTGAGTTTGATAGTTGAACAAGTCTAAGTAAAATCCGGAGATTGGAGCTTGATTGGACCGTAAAATCTACCTAATCACAGGAACCTTATAGGAACTGGGTTTGAGGTACTTCAGGTCTAGTTGACTTAATTCTTTGAGGATCACGAGACTTGGTTCAATTTCTTGACAGCCTAAGTAGAGTATTTCGGAGCACACGCACGATTCTTGTTGATAATGACCTAACTTGGACACCTGCACCTTTCACATGGCTCAACTCAGTTGGAGTGGTGAGGGGATTGGATTTGCCAGTATGAGACGCACACAAGTGGAAACATTTGTCCTCCTCTAGGGAGGGAAGTGCACCCCAACCCGTCCAGTGATTAGGAAGTCTAAAGACAGGAGGATGTGGGTTGCAATAAAGCTTCAAAAGAGGGATAGTCTACTGGCTCAAGAGGAAAAACTCCTTATGTAAATGCTGATGTATATAGTATTAAAAAAAATGTTCAGGCATGTACAAAAATAAAAAGCCTGCAAGTATGTACAAAGAAAATAAGCAAGCTTGAGTTCCAAAGTCATATCATGTGAGCCTGCAGCTGGATGACTTGACTACACTGGTCTTGCATCCAAGGATAGGTAGCTACACTGGCTACCGTCCATTCTTCTCTTCACCCCCTCCTCTTGAGCTGGTTGCCACTTGAACTTAGAAGGGAATACCCCGCTCCTCGAGGATGGAGTCATTGGATTGGGGAATCATTGGGTTGTCATACTAGAGAAGTCAGTTTCTTTGTCATTCTAGCTGAGGAGAGCCACAATCACTTACACTGTACGAGTCAGATTCATAGTCGTAAGAGTTTGCGTATGAGTTGAAGTATTTCTGACCTGGCTATTGAGGAGACTTGGATAGAGTTTTGGGATTCTCAAGGACTGTTGGATTTCAAACACGGTTCTCACTAAGGTTCCGCCCGCACTAAATTTCCAAAGGTCCGACTTAGGCTCCAAACTTTGATTTTGCGAAGACAAGTTTGATAATCAAATAAAATCCAAGTTCTTCTTTTTCTTTTCTTTCTTTCCTCTTTGCACTTATTGCATAAGTGTTTGCTAGGGACTAGCAAAGGTAAAGTATAGGGGGATGATGAATCCACATTTCATCATCTTTATTCTATCATTTTGGCACCAAAAACCCTAGCAAATGTCTGTAAATAGCATTAAAATCATCATCTTAGCATTCATGCATGTGCATCTATTTAGTGTATAAAATACTGTAATTAAGGCCAAAATTATAGAATAAATAAAGAAAAGGAAAAGAATAAAATATTGTAAATATTTTATGACCCGAAACCCCGAGACCTAGGCATCTAGATGAATAGGTCGACAAGGAATAAAGTAGGGGGAGATAAGGGCCAAAATACAGACCAAACACATGTACTTATTAATTCATTCTTTATTCATTTTGGGACCGATTTTTGGTTCCACTTTTTATACATTAAATAAAGAAATTTTGTACATGAAAGTTGTAGATAATTAAATAAAGAAAAATACAAAATTGATTTCACAGAAAAATAATGTACAGATAAAAAGTTATGGTCTGAATAAAAATCCAGAACCCCAACTTCCCAGACCCGTATCTCACAAATAAAAACTCTAAATGCAGCGTACTTACCTTTAATTATATATAGAAGAAAATAATCTATCCAATGGTGGTGGTTTCGCATTTGGCGGAGCTACGGTTTGAAAGTTGAGTTTTGGACCCCCGTTGTATAGCTATACTGATTAAAATATTCAATTTATTCTTTATTAATTATTTATTCATGTTTATATTTTTATAATGTTGTAAATATTACTTATAATAAATATGTGTATTTAAATCAGAATAAAAATGTAAATAAAACTCAAAATAAAATACATACATATTTGATACATAGGTATTATACCTGTACTTATATCCACATAAAATATACTTCTATTTTATTAAACAGACAAAATATTTCATAAAAATAAAATAAAAATATATTTATGTGTATAAAAGTATTTTATAATTTTACAAAATAAGAAACAAAAATAATAAAATCAAAATACACAAAATAAAAATTTAATACTTAAATATATAGGTATTATACCTATATAAGGTTAAAAAGGTAACTTGTAAAAATATACGTCATAAAAATAAATAAAAATCAGAATAAAATACTACATAAAATTTTAAGCATTTTTCATTTTATAACTTTTAATTAATTCGGCCTTTTTCTATTTTTTATTGATTTTATAAATCATTTACTAGGGTTTTTCCTGGTTGGTCCACGTGGGCAACCAGGTGCAAACCCTAGTTGACCTCGGTCAACTAGGTGTCCTAGGCCCCTGTAGCTCCTGACAGCCTCGTTTTTGACCCGCATTTGCAGATTTTTCGAGGCGTCAACTTTCACCCTTTCGCGATACCATCTTCTGCAAAGTTCTCCACCTACCATCCCTCTTGCCCGCCAGGTGATTGCATCGGATTATGGATCACTGTGGCACAAGATTTCTTTTGATCTTTGGACCTCTGTCACCTCGGGTCAAATCACTTAAAACCAACCCCTCACCTTTCGATTCGAATTCGAGTCCCCTTGGTCCACCCCTCTCCGCCTCTCCAGAGCTCCGAGCACTGCTGGAGGTGACAGCTCCACCGCGCGCTCTTCAGCCAAGGCGAACGAGGTCGAGGGAGCCTCCACCACCTCCGCCAATCTCCGGCGTCGAGGTTTGCTTCTTCCTCTGGCTCCGGCCATTGAGGGTCTCCCCCGCTCATTTTATTGCATGCACTTAGTTCCTGCTAACCTTAGGATTAAAATCCCCCCCCCCAAAAATAGAAGTTCCTTCGTCAGATTCGCCCGATTCATCCACTTGGCCGGAGCGCACCTCCGGCCATTCGCCGCCACCTCGCTTCTCACATCCCCGCGACCATCCAAGGGTCCAGGCAGTTTACCCTGGACCCTTTGACTCTTTTTGCAGGTCAAAGCCAACATGAAAGCGCCTGGAGGCGAGTTTTGAAGCTCGCCGGAGCCAGCGCAGCCCTCCAGCTCCGCCAGCCAACAGCGAGCCCCACGGCCTCCGCTGTGGCATTTTGACGCCCCTGGGAGATAGAAGAGGACCTGAGGAGGCTCCAGCCTCATTTTGAAGCCAAAACGCCCGGCGAATACGGAGCTTGACCTCGGAGAACTTCGGCTCGCCGGAGTTCATCGTTGTTCTTGCTCCGGCCTTCGTCACCGTTGGATCGAGGCGGAGCTCCAGACAGATCGTGGACCGTCCGATCTTGAAGACCCAGCCACCGTCGATCTCAGCCGAGATCTGATCCCAGACGTCCACGAGCGAAATGACATCGGCCATCCATCAAGAGCCACGTGTCTAAGTGGTTCGCCATCAGCCGTCGGATCACGCGTCAAGGGTATTTTGCACATGACCCCTTGCGCCTTTTGTATTTAATGTTTAGTATTTAAACTTTTGTCTGTAGTATAAAACTTTGGGCTATTTGCATGTAAGCCCCTGCACTCCTTTATATTTGCGTTCAGGTCCTATGCCACGTCACCTCACGTGACCTGTACACGTGAGGTGGTGGGCATTTTGCATTGGGATCCTTAGTATTTAGTGTATTTCATTTTAGTCCTAGAACTATTGTATTCAGTGTTAAACTTTGGGCTATTTTGCATACAGGACCCTGACATTTTCTGATATTGCATTTTGGTCCCTGCCAGGCGCGTGCGAGTCACACGCCCTGGTGGGCAATTTACATCGATACCCAAGCGGGTCTTGTAATTATATTTTGGTGCTTTAAATTGAATATCTAGTGTGATATTTTGTGGAAAATTGCAGTCGTGCCCCTATTGTTTTATCTATTTGCATAAAGGTCCCTGCCAGGTCTTTCAATTGTGTTGTCTTGCTCTATTTAATTAAGGCCTTGTTTTAAATCCAAAAATTCCACAAAAATAGGGTTAAGCTCCTGGACACGTGTACTTTAACGCTATCATTTTAGTTTTTGATTTTATTTCATTTTTATATTTATTAAAAATCAAAAACATGCTATTTGTGCACTGTCTAGCTCAGAAAATGCTAAAAAAAATATTAAAACACCTCTAAAAATTCCAAAAACATTACCTAGTGTCTATTTTATTATCTTTTAGTGTCAGTCCAAAAATCATTAAAAATCTCAAAAGAAAAACACTAAAAATTTAAAAAGACTCAAAAACTTCAAAAAAATATATAAAATAGTAGAAAACTCTAAAAAATACAAATTCAACTCATGTTTGTTCTCTATTACAGTAGCTTTATTTGAAAATTATTGTGAAAATTTTTGAGTACTGGTTGCTATTTTTAACTCCCATTTTATTCACAGCCAGCTCTTGTTTCACTGTTTTGACTTATTTAAGTATTGAAAAATACCAAAAACACCTTGAAAAATCCCCAAAAATCACAAAAACAGTAAAAAATCCTAAAAATACCAAAAATGATTTATTTCTGAATTTTTGATTATTTTTGCACATTTTTATAAATATTTTACCTTGTCTTTCATTACATTGTCTTTGCTTTCCAATATTGAAAAAAAGAAAAAGAAAAATATAAAATATAAAATTATAAAAATCAGAAAATTAAAAATCAAAATACAAAATTAAAAATTAAATAAAAAATTTAAAAATTAAAAATTAAAACCCACAAAAATTTCCTTTGCTTGTTTGCTTAGTGTAGACACATCACACACATTCACTTGAGCACACTTGCTTGAACTACCCTGCTTGCTCCCTGTGTTCGAACTCTCTGCATACTTGACACTATGCACCATTTGTGCAGAGTTAAAAATAAATTTTAACTCTACATTAGTTCTAAATTATTGATCTTTAGTGTGGGTTAATTGTTGATTAGAAATAGGATTTGTGTGGTCAATACACCGACTGTTGACTCGCCTTGTGAGTTGACACGACCGCATCGAATTCCGTGTCTATCAGGCCGCTCATGTTGATGATGGTGGTACTGATGCCACCAAGGATGCTGATTCCACAGGCGGTGCTGAGGCCGCCATTTCACCAGTTCGAGGAGGTGGTGCTGATGCCACCCGAGATGCCGAGCCAGAGCGCGGTACTGAGGCCGCGAGACGTCCAGTAGAGCCAGCCAGTGGTGGTACTGAGACCACTGGTGTTAGTTCTGAGAGAGTTGTTGTTTTTACTCATTTTGATGTACCTCGGAACCATATTGTGAATAAAGGAAAAAGGTTTAGTTTATTCTGGTCCCACTGTGGTGCTTGATGTATGTGCGGATCCGGCCGTCGAGCCGTCTAGACCTTTTCCTAGTCCTTCATCTGAGAAGGACCATGTGATCCCCTTCCCTAGAGCCCTTCAGATGGGGAAGGGGAAGAAAAAAGAAAAAGATCCAAAAAAGAGAGAGCAGGAGGAGTTCAGCCAGAGCATGATTGATAGATTCCACATACAGCTGACCCTTCAGGAGGCTTTGCAGCACATCCCCCTTCTTCAGCGTTCTTTGAGAGACAGGACTACAGTCAGGAGGAGGAGGAGGAACCACCACTCAGAGATCCATGTGCTGACGAAAGCCACGTGCTTCGCGATTCAGAACCGTCTGCCGGCCAAGAGGCCAGATTCAGGAGCCCCATATGTCAGATGTCATATTAGAGAGCAGAGGTTCGACCGGACTCTATTGGACAGCGGATCGTCTATCAACCTCCTTCCAGCAGCCCTTCTCGACCGCTTCGAGTTGGGCACTCTTAGATAGAGCAAAACAGTCCTTCAGTTTGCTGATCGATCTGTCAAGAGGCCGAAGGGGTTGATGTGAGATGTTGTCGTCACTATTCAGGGCCTGAAATTCCTCGTGGACTTCGTAGTGTTGGACATGGAGATCCCTGATTCAGTGGTCGATACCCCCATCATTCTCGGTCGCCCGTTCTTGGCCACATCCAAGGCGGTGACTGATCATGATAGCGGGAAGGTATACTTTCGCGTCGAGGGCGAAAGTGTACAAATAGAGACGGTCGAGGACTACAGAGCCAGAGAGAGATCATGCTCAGAGACCAGTTCAGATGCAGAGCAGCTGACAGATGTCGGGCTAGACATCCACCAGGACTGTGATTTTGTGATCACAGACGATGAGGCAGTATGGGCAGACCCAGCAGCACATGCCATCCTCTCATTTTCAGACATCGCTGATGCAGAGATGATAGCAGAGGAGAGCTTGGAGAGCACAGCCCTGGTTCAGGATACTTCAGAGGCAGCAGAGCAGGTTCTTGACCGCGACACGGAGTTTTGTGACGGTGGTACTGATGCCACCTTATTTGATGCAGATCCCTCGGATTCAGAGTCTGATTGGGCAGATTGCGAGGATTATATGCCAGACCTGAGTCCCACAGAGCCTACAGCTGAGGAGGAGGTAGATGCTGAGCAGATCAGAGAGAGTTCAGTTGAGCAGCCTTCTTCAGATCCAGTTTGCGAGAGTACGTTATCATTCTCCCAGGCAGATTTGGCAGCATACACGCATCTTCTTTCGAGGCCAGACCCACCAGCACCCAGCTGTCCAGAGATGAAGTTGCTCCCTACTTCGCTGAAGTATCGATTCCTCGCGGGCGAGCCAAAGATGTATCCAGTCATCATCTCCGCCGATCTGACTGGAGAGCAAGAATCCCATTTGATGGGGGTTCTTGAAAAGAACCGCAAGGCAATCGGATGGAGCGTAGCAGATCTCCATGGGATTATTCCATCACGTTGCTCCCACCATATCTATCTTGAGGATGGGGCGAAGCCATTGCGTGAGTTCCAGCGGCGGTTGAACCCCAATTTGAGAGAGGTCGTCATGAAGGAAATCTCAAAATGGTGGAGCGTAGATTTTATTTATCTCATTTCTGACTCCAAGTGGGTCATCCCCTTGCATGTGGTGCCCAAGAAGACGGGCATCACAACTGTGATCAGTGAGTCGGGAGAGGAGATCGCTACATGAGTACCCACTTCTTGGCGGGTCTGTGTTGACTACAGGAGACTCAACCAGGCCACCAAGAAGGATCATTTCCCCCTGTCTTTTATTGACCAGATCATTGAGAGACTGGCAGGGAAGAGCCATTATTGTTTTCTGGATGGGTACTCAGGCTACAACCAGGTGGCCATCGCTCCTGAGGACCAGGAGAAGACCACCTTTACATGTCCCTTCGGCACATACGCCTTCCGATGCATGCCATTTGGGCTATGCAATGCCCCTACGACTTCAGAGATGCATGCTGTCAATCTTTTCGGACATGGTAGGGGAGTGTTTAGAGGTCTTCATGGATGATTTCTCGGTCTATGGTGACAGATTCGACTCCTGTCTTGACTGCCTAGACCGAGTACTCCATCGATGTATAGAGGTTCACTTGGTGCTTTCTTGGGAGAAGAGTCACTTCATGGTGACTCAAAGGACGGTGCTTGGCCACATCATCTCCAACAGGGGCATGGAGGTTGATCCAGCCAAGGTTGATGTCATTAGAAAACTCGCACCACCGTCTAATTTGAGGCAGTTACGGTCATTTCTGGGGCACGTCGGTTTCTACCGGCGATTCATTCATGATTTCAGCAGGATTGCCCGGCCATTGACTGACCTCTTGACAAAAGACACCGAGTTCCTTGTCGATGACAAGTGTCTTTCGTCCTTCGAGACTCTCAAGCAGTGTGTCATAGAGGCTCCTATTCTCCAGCCGCCTGATTGGTCTCTCCCATTCGAGATCATGATGGATGCCTCCGATTTTGCCGTGGGGGCGGTGCTGGGACAGAGGAGGGATGGATTCCCCTTTGCTATCCACTATGCTAGCCGTACATTGGATTCCGCCCAGCAGAATTATACGGTCACAGAGAAGGAGATGCTAGTCGTAGTGTTCGCCCTAGATAAGTTCATATCTTGTATCATTGGATCTAGAGTGACCTTGTACACTGATCACGCCACCATCTGATACATCATGGCAAAGAAGGATGCCAAGGCCAGATTGATTAGATGGATCCTTCTACTCTAGGAGTTCGACATTGAGATCAAGGATAAGCCTGGAGTCAAGAATGTGGTGGAGGATCATCTCTCCCGTTTAGAGTAGCCTGAGGAGTCAGAGCATATTGATCCCATTTGTGAGACCTTCCCAGATGAGGCGATCCTTGCCATCGCCTCACTCCCATGGTATGCCGATATTGTGAACTTTCTCGTTGCTGGGAAAGTCCCATAAGATTGGCCCAGGCAAAGGCTTGAGACCTTCCTTGCGAAGCCAAGTCCTACCACTGGGAGGATCCCATCCTTTACCACGAAGGAGGGGATAGCGTCTGGCGTAGGTGCATTCCTCAGGAGGAGCACCATAACGTTCTCACTTACTGCCACAAGCTTGAGGCAGGAGGACATCATTCTGGGAGGAGAACGGCATAGAAAGTGCTCCAATCCGGCTTGTGATGGCCTACCCTCTTCAAGGACTCTGAGGAGTTCGTGAAGAGGTGTACTGACTGTCAGAGGATGGGCACTTGTGGACAGCATGATATGATGCTGATGCAGCCCATTCACTTCTGTGAGGTTTTTGACGCATGGGGCATCGATTTCATGGGTCCATTCCCTAAAAGTCAGGGATTTGAGTACATTCTGTTGGCCGTAGATTATGTTAGTCGTTGGGTTGAGGCTATCCCCGCCCGAGCCGCTGATGCGAGGACAGTTTGCAGATTTTTGAGGAAGCACATCATCACGCGGTTCGGGGTCCCTCGAGTTTTGATTTCAGATGGGGGTCTCATTTCATCAACGACCAGGTGAAGGCCCTTGCTAGCGAGTTCGGCATAGACCATCGCGTTGCTACACCTTACCATCCACAGACGAATGGTCTAGCCGAGGTGTCGAACAGAGAGATCAAGACTATATTGCAGAAAGTCGTCCGCCCTGACCGAAAGGATTGGTCACAGCTTTTGGACTCGGTCTTGTGGGCATACAGGACTCGATTTTCATCGCTGCACCATATAGGTAGTTTACTTTCAGTCTTTACATTTCTGCGCGGATCATTTTGCATGTAGAGTGCTGGAGACAGGTACGCATTTCTATCTTTGCATGCATCATTGATTTCACTTCGCATCGACTTTTTCGTCTTCTCCCCCTTGTTTTTGACTAAATAACCAGGAGAACCGAAAAATTCGTTAGGCCTTTGTTTTTATTGAAAAATATTAAAAAGAAAAACCATAAAATTGGGACTGCTAAAACTATTGAACCTAAAAGACACTTGACCTAAAAATCTATCTTGGAGAGAGCAACCCCCTCATTGCTTGGTTTGCTTGTGCGAGAGAGTGACCCGTTCACTAGGTAGAGCCCTCCGGTGTTATTCCCGACTGACTACTGACTCTTCCGTGCGGGCCAGTCGGTTGGGGTAGCATCGGGTATCCCAAAAGTCACGTAATCGCTCTGATAAATTGTTTGTTCACCATAATAAAAAAAAGACAAGATAATTTGACCGAGCCTTTACGGTCTTCAGCTCGCGTGGTGTTGGCGAACAGAGGGTTTGGTTGCTGATCATAGTTTCTCCAGATTCCATCCGCCTTACTCGCCAGATCACAATGATGGGTAGACGGTCTCTTAGGCAGCCTCTGGTTGCACCGCTTTCGGGCACGTCTACCCGATCATCTAGGTTGGCCCGCGAGAGCCGAGACCAGCTCTCTGAGCCCGAGTATGATTCCGCCCTGTTCCCCCTCGACCCCCTTTCTTTCGGTTCTGAGAGACATGAGCCAGAGGAGAGATTAGAAGATTTGTCAGCACCTGAGTTTGGCTCATTTGATTTTGCAGACGCCATGGCCGACAGTTCCGAGGATCGCTCCCGAGGTCCACAGCCTGAGCACTTTGTGTTGGACCAGGGCGCGATCAACTCCACCCTGATCGCCTCCCTCGAGACCATTCAGCAGCAGTTGAGGGATCAGGGAGCATTCATGCTTGATATGAGGAGAGAGATGGAGCAGATGCATGCAGAGAGAGATCAGCAGAGAGACGAGCCGAGGATCCCGGATGATGCAGATGCAACAGCCGCAGCAGCAGCCGCAGCAGCCGCCGCAGCGGCAGCAGCCGCCGCAGCCGCGACAGGAGGACCACCGAGATCGATGCGGGAGTTGCACAACCCCGGATCGACGCTGATGCACCACTGGATCATACTTCCAGCTATCGTGGGGGACTTCAAGTTCCCCCCGAACACCTTGCAGTTACTCCCCCGCTTCCACGGGCTCGTCACTGAGGAGCCCCATCTCCACCTCCAGGAGTTCCTCATGATCTGCAGTACTGTCCACGATCATCAAGTGGACCAGAATACGATTCGGATGATCGCCTTCCCCTTTTCCTTGACAGACAGAGCAGCCACCTGGCTGAAGCACTTGGGGAAGTTTGTTTACACCTGGGGGCAGCTCCGCACCGAGTACTTACACAAGTACTATCCACTCAGGCGGACCAATGCAGCGAGAGCCCTCATCAGCAACTTCTCCATGCTCCCCAACGAGCAATTCCATGAGGCATGGGAGAGGTTCCGTGAGCTGACTGATCGATGCCCGCACCATGATATTTCGAAGCCCAACCTTGTGCAGAGCTTCTTTAGCGGGCTGACACCAGAGCTCCAGGGCTTGGTGAACGTTTCTTGTGGCGGGTCTTACTTCGCCAAGGATCACGACCAGGTATGGGCCATCTACGAGGAGATGGCCGAGAACTACATGGTGATGTCCCAGACCCGGTTGTACACTCAGGGCAGACCCCAACAGCAGCCAGGACCCGTGCAGTACCAGAGGATAGCACGGGTCGACGCCGGTCCATCCAGTTCATCCGCAGTAGCAGCAGCAGCAGCCCTCCTACCAGTCACCACCATCTCCAGACTTGCAGATGGTGGTATACCAGCCGGATCAGCCTCTGGCAGTGCTACCGCCAGCCCAGTACAATGCAGAGCCGTTGATGGATGTCAACGGGATTTGGTATGATCGTCCTCAGCCTAGGATCCGACGAGACCATCCCGGATTCAGGTGAGGGAACGGAGGTGCCCAGCCCCAGCAGCAGCCATCTGGTCAGGGAGGCCAATACAGCCAGCAGAGAGATCACCAGTCGCAACAGCATCCCCTAGTCTACCCTTCACAGCAGCAGTCATCCTACGTTCTCATCCCTATCAGCAGGGATAGTCTTGGAGGCGCGAGCAGCAGCCTCACCAGCCACACCAGCAGCAGCATCCTCCCACTTACCCCTCTCACAGCAGCAACACCAGTTCCAGCAGCCTCACCACCAGAGAGGCTACCCGTCGGGCTCTCATGGTCCACCATAGCCCGCCTCCTCACGGACCAGCAGGCTACTTTCAGACGGGAGATGGACGAGTTCTGCCAGGAGATGCGGGACATTGTGAGAGGAAAGGCCGTCATCCCTGCTAGATCGAGCCGAATCCCAACAGCCTGAAGCGGAAATCTGAGCAGGTAGCTTACACTGAGCATGCCACTCCTAGTGATCCATTTGATGATATGTCTGCAGACCTTTTTGATGCTGATTTTGTCACACTTAGGAGCGGTAGGATACCAGCTGGCGACGGCGCCTCCTCTGAGCGACATCACGAGGATACACCTAGAGCGCCAGATGAGGAGGAGGAGAGCGGTACTGAGGCCGCTCATGTTGATGATGGTGGTACTGATGCCACCAAGGATGCTGATTCCACAGGAGGTGCTGAGGCCGCCATTTCACCAGTTCGAGGAGGTGGTGCTGATGCCACCCGAGATGCCGAGCCAGAGCGCGGTACTGAGGCCGCGAGACGTCCAGTAGAGCCAGCCAGTGGTGGTACTGAGACCACCGGTGTTAGTTCTGAGAGAGTTGTTGTTTTTCCTCATTCTGATGTACCTCGGAACCATATTGTGAATAAAGGAAAAGGTTTAGTTTATTCTGGTCCCACTGTGGTGCTTGATGTATGTGCGGATCCGGTCGTCGAGCTGTCTAGACCTTTTCCTAGTCCTTCATCTGAGAAGGACCTTGTGATCCCCTTCCCTAGAGCCCTTCAGATGGGGAAGGGGAAGAAAAAAGAAAAAGATCCAAAAAAGAGAGAGCAGGAGGAGTTCAGCCAGAGCATGATTGACAGATTCCACATACAGCTGACCCTTCAGGAGGCTTTGCAGCACATCCCCCTTCTTCAGCGTTTTTGAGAGACAGGACTACATTCAGGAGGAGGAGGAGGAACCATCACTCAGAGATACATGTGCTGACGAAAGCCACGTGCTTCGCGATTCAGAACCGTCTGTCGGCCAAGAAGCCAGATTCAGGAGCCCCATATGTCAGATGTCATATTAGAGAGCAGAGGTTCGACCGGACTCTATTGGATAGCGGATCGTCTATCAACCTCCTTCTGGCAGCCCTTCTCGACCGCTTTGAGTTGGGCACTCTTAGACAGAGCAGGACAGTCCTTCAGTTTGCTGATCGATCTGTCAAGAGGCCGAAGGGGTTGTTGCAAGACGTTGTCGTCACTATTCAGGGCTTGAAATTCCCCGTGGACTTCGTAGTGTTGGACATGGAGATCCCTGATTCAGTGACCGATACCCCCATCATTCTCGGTCGTCTGTTCTTGGCCACAACCAAGGAGGTGACTGACCATGATAGCGGGAAGGTATACTTTCGCGTCGAGGGCGAAAGTGTACAAATAGAGACGGTCGAGGACTACAGAGCCAGAGAGAGATCATGCTCAGAGACCAGTTCAGATGCAGAGCAGCTGACAGATGCCGGGCTAGACATCCACCAGGACTGTGATTTTGTGATCACAGACGATGAGGCAGTATGGGCAGACCCAGCAGCACAGGACATCCTCTCATTTTCAGACACCGCTGATGCAGAGATGATAGCAGAGGAGAGCTTGGAGAGCACAGCCCTGGTTCAGGATACTACAGAGGCAGCAGAGCAGGTTCTTGACCGCGACACGGAGTTTTGTGACGGTGGTACTGATGCCACCTTATTTGATGCAGATCCCTCGGATTCAGAGTCTGATTGGGCAGATTGCGAGGATTATATGCCAGACCTGAGTCCCACAGAGCCTACAGCTGAGGAGGAGGTAGATGCCGAGCAGATCAGAGAGAGTTCAGTTGAGCAGCCTTCTTCAGATCCAGTTTGCGAGAGTACGTTATCATTCTCCCAGGCAGATTTGGCAGCATACACGCATATTCTTTTGAGGCCAGATCCACCAGCACCCAGCTGTCCAGAGCTGAAGCTGCTCCCTACTTCGCTGAAGTATCGATTCCTTGCGGGTGAGCCTGAGATGTACACAGTCATCATATTCGCCGATCTGACTGGAGAGCAAGAATCCCGTTTGATGGGGGTTCTTGAAAAGAACCGCAAGGCAATCGGATGGAGCGTAGCATATCCCATGGGATTAGTCCATCATGTTTCTCCCGCCATATCTATCTCGAGGATGGGGCGAAGCCGTCGCGTGAGTTCCAGCGGCGGATGAACCCCAATTTGAGAGAGGTTGTCATGAAGGAAATCTCAAAATGGTGGAGCGCAGATTTTATTTATCCCATTTCCGACTCCAAGTGGGTCAGCCCCTTGCATGTGGTGCCCAAGAAGACGGGCATCACGACTGTGATCAGTGAGTCGGGAGAGGAGATCGCTACAGGAGTACCCACTTCTTGGCGGGTCTGTGTTGACTATAGGAGACTCAATCAGGCCACCAAGAAGGATCATTTCCCCCTGCCTTTTATTGACCAGATCAATGAGAGATTGGCAGGGAAGAGCCATTATTGTTTTTTGGATGGGTACTCGGGCTACAACCAGGTGGCCATCGCTCCTGAGGACCAGGAGCAGACCACCTTTACCTGTCCCTTCGGCACATACGCCTTCCGACGCATGCCATTTGGGCTATGCAATGCCCCAGCGACTTTTCAGAGATGCATGCTGTCGATCTTTTCGGACATGGTAGGGGAGTGTTTAGAGGTCTTCATGGATGATTTCTTGGTCTACGGCGACGGATTCGACTCCTGTCTTGACTGCCTAGACCGAGTACTCCAGCGATGTATAGAGGTTCACTTGGTGCTTTCTTGGGAGAAGAGTCACTTCATGGTGACTCAAGGGACGGTTCTTGGCCACATCATCTCCAATAGGGGCATGGAGGTTGATCCGGCCAAGGTTGATGTCATTAGAAAACTCGCACCGCCGTCCAATTTGAGGCAGTTACGGTCATTTCTGGGGCACGTCGGTTTCTACCGGCGATTCATTCATGATTTCAGCAGGATTGCCCGGCCATTGACTGACCTCTTGACGAAAGACACCGAGTTCCTTGTCGATGACAAGTGTCTTTCGTCCTTCGAGACTCTCAAGCAGTGTGTCATAGAGGCTCATGTTCTCCAGCCGCCTGATTGGTCTCTCCCATTCGAGATCATGACGGATGCCTCCGATTTGGCCGTGGGGGCGGTGCTGGGACAGAGGAGGGATGGAGTCCCCTTTGCTATCCACTACGCTATCCGTACATTGGATTCCGTCTAGCGGAATTATACGGTCACAGAGAAGGAGATGCTAGCCGTAGTGTTCGCCCTAGATAAGTTCAAATCTTATATCATTGGATATAGAGTGACCTTGTACACTGATCACACCGCCATCCGATACCTCATGGCAAAGAAGGATGCCAAGGCCAGATTGACTAGATGGATCCTTCTACTCCAGGAGTTCGACATTGAAATCAAGGATAAGCCTAGAGTCAAGAATGTGGTGGCGGATCATCTCTCCCGTTTAGAGCAGCCTGAGGAGTCTGAGCATATTGATCCCATTTGTGAGACCTTCCCAGATGAGGCGATCCTTGCTATCGCCTCACTGCCATGGTATGCCGATATTGTGAACTTTCTCGTTGCTGGGAAAGTCCCATAAGATTGGCCCAGGCAGAGGCTTGAGACCTTCCTTGCGAAGGCCAAGTCCTACCACCGGGAGGATCCCATCCTTTACCACGAAGGAGGAGATAGCGTCTGGCGTAGGTGCATTCCTCAGGAGGAGCACCATAGCGTCCTCACTTACTGCCACAAGCTTGAGGCAGGAGGACATCATTCTGGGAGGAGAACGGCACAGAAAGTGCTCCAATCCGGCTTGTGGTGGCCTACCCTCTTCAAGGACTCTGAGGAGTTCATGAAGAGGTGTACTGACTGAAAAGCGAGATTGCGAGAGCCGCTAAATAGCGGTCTGACAAGTCAGACTCACTGTCGCTGGTGCGACTGCTCAAACTTCCTCGGTCTTCAATAATTAACCCACACAATCAATCAGAGAATAGATAGCAAGGATTAAAATTTATTATACCCTACTAAAGATGTACAGTGGCAAGCAAGTAGGGGTCGAACACAAGAAGCAAAGGTGTAAAGCACGGATAAAAATCCAAACCTAGATCTAACAAGCAACTTAGCCAATCTAGAGTTTTTGTGGGTTTTTGATTTTATAATTTTTTTTAATTTTTAATTTTATACTTTTGTATTTTGATTTTTAATTTACTGATTTTTATCTTTTCTTTTTATATTTTATATTTTTTTATTTTCTTTTTTTCAATATTGGAAAACAAAGACAAGGTAATAAAAGACAAGCTAAGGTATTTATATAAATAGATAAAAATGTTCAAAAATTAGAAAATAAAATCTTTTTGGTCTTTTTATATTTTTCTACTGTTTTTGTGATTTTTGGGTAATTTTTAGAATGTTTTTGGTATTTTTAATTATCAAAATAAAGAAAACAGTAGTAAAAAGCAAGGCTGAAACTTAAAATGGAGAAATAAAATAAAAATCAGTGGCAAAAATTCCCCAACTTAATTTTCAGTTAAAGATAATAAAACAAAGAAAATTCAGGAAAAGAAAACACTATTTTTGGATTTTTCATGAATTTTATAAATTTTTATGAAGGTTTTTAGAGTTTTGCAATTTTTAGGAGTTTGGTTTTATATTTTTTAATGATTTTTGGCTGCGAGTTAAAACTAACTAAAAGACACAAAATATATTTTTTTGGGATTTTTCTGGAAAGTTTTTTTATTTTTTTGGTATTTTCTAATGCAAACAGTGCTGAAAATGGCTATTTTTGAATTTTTGGAAATAATAAAATGCAATATTTATAAAAAATAAAAATATGGCGTTAAACTACACGACAGCAGGAAACTATTTTGATTTTTGGGGATTTTTTGGTGTTTTGTAGACGTATGCAAAAATTACTATGAGCAAAAAGAAAACCACACACAGCCAGGGGCATTTTTGTAATATCAAGAAAATCTGAGGGCTTGCGTGCAATTTTGTTACAAAAATATATAACGGAATAAAGAGTTCATGGACCGCATGTAAATTCCCCAACCCGCAGGGGTGCGCCTGCAAGATTGTCCTCCCACGCACGCGCGACTCACGCGCCTGGGAAGGATCGATAAGCAAATATGCAAAAGTGTGGTGGGGTCTATTATAAATATTACAAACTTTTACACCAACAGCTGAAAGATACTGTGCTGACTAGAAATAACAAAAAGGCGCGAGGGTCGGTTAGCAAAATACCCAACAGAGGGGGGCATCCAACGGCCAGGGAGGATCCACTTACGCCACGTGGCAGACCAGCATCGACCGATGCCCCTTCGTCAGCAACGGTCCAGATTAGATCGTCTTTGAGTGATGGACGGCTAGAGGAAGGCACGCGATCGACGGTCGGATGGGATTCACTTACGCCACGTGGCAGACCAGCATCGGCCGATGCCCCTTCATCATTAACGGCCTTGATCAAAAGGGGAGGGGGGAATGGACGGTTGCTGTAGCTCCTCCCTCTCCCTCGTTCTGTTCCAGCGCAGGGGCGCGGCTGGGCTGTCCAGGAGCGCGGGCGGCGCGCGGGCGGCGGCGCCCTCCTCCTCCGGCGAGCCTCGCGATTCCCCGATAATGGCGGCGCGTCGGCGCTGGGTCCTGCAAAAAAGAACGGTGAAGAGGTTGGGGGCAAAGTGCCCCAACCTCGTGGAACTTCTCACAAGGGGTCGGATGTTTGGTGGGGTCGGCCGGCGAGATTCGATGCCGGCCGTGGTCGATTCGGTGTGCAAGGATGACTATTAGATCAAGGTTTGACAAAGGGATTACCACTGTGATGTTGCTTACAGAAAAACATCTGGAACAAGAAGAGAAAAGGGAAGAAGAAACCTCACCCGTGCGTGTTCTCCGGCGAGAACTCCGGCGAGGGAACCGGCCTCGATTCGACACCCAATCGACCCGCTGAAGCGCCCTCCGTGCTCCTGCTGTCACCAAGATTCACGCTAGAGGTCCAGCTGAGGGGTTTGAAGGTGGAAGAGTGGTCAAAATCGAAATGGGACTTTTGGGTC
Organism: Ottelia alismoides; assembly: GCA_037367405.1. Lineage (NCBI taxonomy): Eukaryota > Viridiplantae > Streptophyta > Magnoliopsida > Alismatales > Hydrocharitaceae > Ottelia > Ottelia alismoides. The sequence continues at coordinate 664,001 of JAZKJV010009944.1, forward strand.
TCTTTTGAAAGGAGGTCGACGGGGCTCATTGATCGAGGAATATCTCGCAAATCAACGACCCGAAGGTCGAAAAAACGCATGGGCGTGTATGCCCGATCTACGAGGAACAAAAGTTGTTCAGGAGCCATCACGAAATCATGCAAGGAGGAGTCTCGAAAAATCTGCGAATACAAGACAAAAACCTTGTCTGACACAGTCCAGAGGGTGGTCAGACAGTTGACCCGTGGTCAACTGTCCAGACCTCCTGATTGGTCCACGTGGACCAATCAGAAAAAAACTCTAAAAAAATCATTTAAAAATAGTAAATAACATTATTTTATTGAGGTTATAAAATAAAAAGTGCTTATAAATTTATGTAGTATTTTATTATTATTTTTAATTATTTTTATGAAGTATATTTTTACAAGTTTGCATTTATACCCCTATAGGTAGCTATATCTATATATTCAAGTATTTTATTTTTATTTAGGTATTTTTAATTTATTTTATTTTGGTTTTTATTTTCTAAAATTATAAAATACTTTTATATACACAAATATATTTTTATTTTAATTTTTTGATATATTTTATACATTTAATAAAATGAAAGTGTTATTTGTATAAGTATAGATATATGTATGATACCTATGTATTATAATATATACAAGTATTTTTATTTGGATTTTATTTATGATTTTATTCTGATTTTAATGCACATAATTATTATAAGTATTATTTACAACATTATAAAAATATAAAATAATAAAAATAATAAATAATAAATTGAATATTTTAATATGTACAAGTATACAATATGGGTCCAAAAGTCAACTTTTAAACCGTAGCTCCGCCAAATGCGAAACCACCACCATTAATTAGATTATTTTCTTCTATATACAATTAAGGTGAGTACGCTGCATTTGGAGTTTTTATTTGTGAGATACGGGTCTGGGAAGTTGGCATTCTGGATTTTTATTCAGACCATAACTTTTTATCTGTATATTATTTTTCTGTGAAATCAATTTTGTATTTTTCTTTATTTTATTATCTACAACTTTCATGTACAAAGTTTCTTTATTTGATGTACAAAAAGTGGAACCAAAAATAGGTCCCAAAATGAATAAAGAATGAATATAATGTATAGGTATTTTATCTGTATTTTGGCCCTTATCTCCCCCTACTTTATTCCTTGTCGACCTATTCATCAAGATGCCTAGGTCTCGGGGTTTCGGGTCATAAAATATTTACAATATTTTATTCTTTTTCTTTTCTTTATTTATTCTATAATTTTGGCCTTAATTACAGTAATTTACACACTGTTGAGATGCACATGCATGAATGCTAAGATGCTTGATTTAAGGCTATTTACAGGCATTTGCTAGGGTTTTAGGTGCCAAAATGATAGAATAAAGATGATGAAATGTGGATTCATCATCCCCCTATACTTTACCTTTGCTAGTCCCTAGCAAACACTTATGCAATAAGTGCAAAAAGAAAAGGAAAGAAAAGAAAAAGAAGAACGTGGATTTTATTTAATTATCAAACTTGTCTTCGCAAAATCAAAGTTTGGAGCTTAAGTCGGACCTTTGGAATTTTAGTGCGGGCGGAACCTTATTGAGAACCGACTTTGAAATCCAACAGTCCTTGAGAATCCCAAAACTCTGTCCAAGTCTCCTTAATAGCCAGGTCAGAAATATTCCAACTCATACGCAAACTCTTACGACTATGAATCTGACTTGTACAGTGTAAGTGATGGTGGCTCTCCCCAACTAGAATGACAAAGAAACTGACTTCTCCAGTACGACAACCCAATGATTCCCCAATCCAGCAACTCCATCCTCGAGGAGCGGGGTATTCCCTTCTAAGTTCAAGTGGCAACCAGCTCAAGAGGAGGGGGTGAAGAGAAGAATGGACGGTAGCCAGTGTAGCTACCTATCCTGGGATGCAAGACCAGTGTAGTCAAGTCATCCTGCTGCAGGCTCACATGATATGACTTTGACGCTCAAGCTTGCTTATTGACTTTACAACATATGTACATACTTTGCAGGCTTTTTATTTTTGTACATGCCTGAACTTTTTTTTTTTTTGATATACTGTTCCCAGCAGCATTTACATAAGGAGTTTTTCCTCTTGAGCCAGTAGACTATCCCTCTTTTGAAGCTTTATCGCAACCCACAGCCTCCTGTCTTTAGACTTCCTAATCACTGGACGGGTTGGGGTGCACTTCCCTCCCTAGAGGAGGACAAGTGTTTCCACTTGTGTGCGTCTCATACCGGCAAATCCAATCCCTATAAGGTTCCTGTTATTAGGTAGATTATAAGGTCCAATCAAACTCAGTTCCTATAAGGTTCCTGTTATTAGGTAGATTATAAGGTCCAATCAAACTCCAATCTCCGGATTTTACTTAGACTTGTTCAACTATCAAACTCAATCCGAAAAATGCGAATGCTATGCAATGCGATGCAGAAAATATTTTTGTGATGCAATTTTCAAGGATTTTGAACTTTTTATGGATTTTTGAAAATATGATGCATGCAGATGCAATTTTTTTGTATTTTTCAAAAAGATTTTTCAAGTGTTTTTGGATTTTAATTTTGCAAATGTTTTGGGAATTTTTTTTTTTGAAAATAAAAAGTTTTGGCTGAAAACTAGGTGAAAAATATGTACACGGGAGTGCTTCTTATATTTACAAGAAGTGGATTTTAGAATTTACAAGGGTAAGTGATCAATTTTATACATATATAGTGGATTCTGGTGTGATGTGACTATTCCTCAAACTTATTTGAAAACAAGCTTTTCACACAATTTTTGAAAACTATAGTCCCAAAATAATTTTTACAAACATTTTAGACACATTTGAAAACATTTTGCAAAGGTTTTCAAAACAGTATATATAGGTTTTTCAAAACATTTTTGCAACCATTTTTCAAACCATTTGCAAATCATTTTTCAAACATTTTATTTCACACAAAGAAAAGAAATTTTTACAAACCATGCAGGTTGAAAACATGTAACAAAATATTTTCACAATAGTTTTCAATAGATGTTCACAAAGATTTTCAAACTATTTTTCAAACATTTTGCAAAAAACATTTTCACCTGATTTATTAATCAGTAAATACAAAAAGAATTTGAGGAATAACCACATCTTTTTATTAGGGATTTTTAATGAATTTTAAAGAATTTTTAGCCATATTTATTAGGAAAATACGAAAGTACGAGTTATGGCTAAAGTATATACGTAGTATATACGACCCCCCTATACTTAGCTTGAGCTATGTCCTCGTAGATCAGAGAGAAAAGAGAAGACATAACTCGTACTGAGTATAGGAAAGCCTAAAGAATAAATGAATGAACCAATGAGAAGTTGACCGTCCCCCCTATACTTAGGATCAAATAATCCTAAGTATAGCAGACTGTACACAAAGCAGGGAGGGTCAAGGGTGGGAATGAACAGATCGTACTCAGATTGTCTCCCCCTATACTTAGGGTAAGATATCCCTAAGTATAGACAAGAAGAGGAGACAATGGAGAGGATCGAAAAGGATAGAACAACTCGGGGTGCCAACCCCCCTATACTTAGGACAAAGTACGTCCTAAGTATGGAAAACTGTCTACAAGGGCGGCACCTTTTCGGTAGATAAAGGGGATAGAAGAGGAAAAGAAGAAAAGAAGAAAAGAAGAAAAGAGATGAGATTGGGTATGAACAACTCGGGATGCACATCCCCCCTATACTTAGGATAGAGTACATCCTAAGTGTAGCAGTGATGAAAGGGATGGCATCAATTCGGTAGAATAAGATAAAAGAAGAAGAAAAGAAGAAAAGAAGAAAAGACGGAAAGGAAAAATCATTCAAAAATGTTTTGATGTGCTTTGCCTTCCTCTGTCTCCTTCAAGATATTCAACTCATCCTCATAGATTACTTGAATCGAGTCAACGACGGCCATGAATGTGTCATGTTCGAGGTATGGCTTCAGAAGCTGTCCATTGACTACAAAAGGTTGTGCGTCAGCTGACAGATTGGATATCAATACACTTCCGTTGTCACGCACCTGCCTAACTACAAACGGCCCAGTCCATTTGCTCTTCAATTTGCCTGGAAAGATCTTTAATTTCGCATCGAACAACCATACCTTCTGACCTGGATCAAAGGACTTGTGGCGGATGTGCTTGTCATGCCATGTTTTGACCTTTTCCTTGTACATCAGGCTGTTGTCATATGCATAATCTCTGAATTCCAGTAATCTGTTCAGATCCAATTTCCTGTGCTGTCCTGCTTGCTTGGAGTCCAAATTACAGATGTTAATAGCCCATAAAGATTTATGAATAAGTTCCACGGGCAAGTGGCATGGCTTGCCATACACCAGGCGGTAGGGAGACATTCCCAAGGGTGACTTGTACGCTGTTCTGTAAGCCCAAAGAACGGAATCAAGCAGCTGAGACCAGTTCTTGCGATCCGGACGCACAAGTTTCTGTAGAATTGTCTTGATCTCCCTGTTGGAACATTCAGCTAAGCCATTGGACTGCGGGTGATAGGGTGAAGCAACACGATGCTCGATACAGAATTCCTGGGTCAGCTTCTTCACCTCTCTGTTTATGAAATGACTGCCCCCGTCAGATATGAGAATCTTGGGAATTCTGAACCGTGCTATGATGTGATCTCGTAAGAATCGACAGACAGTCCGACTGTCGGCGGCTCGGGCGGGGATAGCCTCCACCCAACGACTGACATAATCGACAGCAAGCAGAATATACTCATAACCCTGACTGTTAGGAAACGGGCCCATAAAGTCGATCCCCCATGCGTCAAAGACATCTGAGATCTGAATGTACTTCAGAGGCATCGTATCTCTCATTCCTATGGTTCCACCCATCTTCTGACAGTCAGTGCAACCTTTGACATATTCATCTGCATCTTTAAACAATGAAGGCCACCAGAGGCCACTTTGAAGAACTTTTGCTGCCGTCCGTTTTCCTGAATGATGTCCTCCAGAATCTTGATCATGACATAAAGCGAGGACACTTGGAACCTCCTCCTGAGGAATACACCTTCTCCAGATGCAATCGGCTCCCTCACGAAACAGATACGGGTCTTCCCACTGGTAGAAATGGATTTTAGACAAAAATCTGTCTATTTTCAACTTAGGCCAGTCCTGTGGGATTTTCTTGGCAACTAGATAATTCACAATGTCCGCATACCAAGGAAGTGAGGCGACAGACAGAATCGATTCATCTGGAAAGGTCTCTGTGATAGGCTGTAAGTTTGGCTCAGGAGACTCCGGTTCAGGAAGTCTTGACAAATGATCGGCCACTACATTCTTTACCCCAGGTTTATCTCTGATCTCCATGTCAAACTCCTGGAGGAGAAGGATCCACCGGATGAGACGTGGTTTGGCATCCTTCTTCTGCTGCAAATACCGAATGGCCGAGTGATCAGTGTAAATGATAATTTTGGACCCAAGAAGGTAAGATCTGAACTTCTCCAAGGCAAAGACTACCGCTAGCAGCTCTTTTTCAGCGACAGTGTAATTCCTCTGGGCTTCATCGAGCGTTCGACTAGCGTAGTGAATTGCAAACGGTACATTGTCTTTCCTCTGTCCCAGTACAGCTCCGATGGCATAATCCGACGCATCGGTCATAATCTCGAAGGGCTGAGTCCAGATCGGCGGCTGTAGGACAGGGGCCTGTGTGATGAGCTCTTTCAACTGATTAAAGGCAAGGAGCACACGGTCGTCTACAATGAACTCATTGTCCTTGCCAAGCAACTCAGTCAGCGGTCTGGCCAATTTGCTGAAATCTTTAATAAATCGTCGGTAAAAACCGACATGGCCCAAGAATGACCGGACTTGCTTGATGTTTGTAGGTGGCTCCAGCTTAGAAATTACATCCACCTTGGCTGGGTCAACTTCCATGCCACGTTTAGAAACAACGTGACCCAGCACGATTCCTTCAGTCACCATGAAATTGCTCTTCTCCCAGGAGAGCACAAGATTTACTTCGCAGCACCTCCGTAAGACTCGGTCTAGATAATCCAGACATTGATCAAATGAATCCCCATAGACCAAAAAATCATCCATAAAGACCTCGAGAAAGCTACCCACCATATCAGCAAAAACTGCAAGCATACACCTCTGAAATGTGGCTGGGGCGTTGCAAAGCCCGAACGGCATCCGTCTGAAGGCATATGTGCCAAAAGGACAGGTGAACGTGGTCTTCTCTTGGTCTTCAGGAGCAATAGCAACTTGATTATACCCAGAGTAACCGTCCAAGAAACAGAAATATTCCTTCGCGGCCAATCTCTCCAAGATCTGGTCGATGAAGGGTAGCGGAAAATGATCCTTCTTGGTGGCGAGATTGAGTCTTCTGTAGTCTACGCACACTCGCCAAGAAGTCGGTACTCTGGTTGCGATCTCCTCTCCTTTGTCATTTTTCACAATGGTGATCCCGGATTTCTTGGGCACAACATGCAGAGGACTCACCCATTTGCTGTCGGAGATGGGATAAATGAATCCCGCATCACACCATTTCTGGATTTCTTTCATAACCACCTCTCGCAGGTTTGGATTTAATCTTCTTTGCAGTTCACGAGAGGGTCTGCTGTTTTCCTCCAGAAAGATGCGATGAGAAAAGAGTGACGGATTGATCCCGTGGAGATCAGAGGTTCGCCAGCCTATCGCCTTGCGGTTACGTTCAAGAACCTCCATCAGACGAGATTCTTGATCTTCGGTCAGATGCGATTGATAATGACCGGGTACATATTCGGTTCTCCTGCAAGGAAGGCATACTTCATATTGGAGGGCAGAGGTTTCAGCTCTGGCGGGGTCTGAGCTGCTTCAGCGGTGACCTCAGCGATTAATACAGGTGGTGATTCTTTCAACTGTGCAGTGTCCACCATAATCTGCTCTGTTTCCTCTCTCAGATCCTGACAGAATTCTTCAATGATTTGATCTTAGTCCGAAGATGCTTCCAAACTCGGCTCTTGGTTCTGAAGGCATATCAACCCCACATCAGTGTCTTGTAGTGCATCAGCAGGTTCCTCATCTTGATTGATACACGGGAATTCGACTGCGGTCTCCACTTCCTCCTCGGATCGGAGGAGTCCGTGGATCTCATTATCTTCCAGGAATAAGTTGGTATCTTGAATCTCTGCTAGAAAATCGCAATCTTCATCATTCTCGATCACCCTTGCACATGACGCAGATGTCGGTTCCACTGGCATTCCCTCAGACAGGGTCTTTACTTTGATAGTTTCATTTCCAGCACCGAACGTGATTTCTCCTGTCCCATAATTCACTACTGCGTTTGATGTACGCAGAAATGGTCTTCCCAGTATGATCGGGGTGAGGAGTAATGGAGAAGGGACGTCCATGTCTAACACCACAAAATCGGCCGGGAATGACTTTCCCTGAACCGTGACAATTACGTCCTCCAGCAGGCCCCTAGGCCGCTTTACTGACTTGTCTGCGAACTGCAGAATCATCTTCGTGGGCTTGAGCGGTCCTAGCTTGAACTCTGTGAGTAGTGACGCTGGCATCAAATTGACAGAAGACCCGCTGTCGAGGAGTGTTCGTTCGAACTCTTGATCGAACATTTGACAACGTACAAGAGGTGCTCCCATATCTGGCTTTTTGTCCGGGAGGTTGCTGATAGCATTGACGGTGGCCATAGTGAGGATGTGCTTTTCAGATTTACCACCTTTGCTTCGGGAGTTATGGGGGGTTGGCCTGCGCTTGGTTGTACATGCCTCTTTAAGTCCTTTCTTCACAGCTGGCATGTACTCAAGAGCTTTCATTAATGGCATGTTTAACACCAAATTCTGAATGATTTCTATAATAGCAGGATCAGACAAAGCACTTTTCAAATTTTTCATTTTTTTGTGTTTTTTCATTGCTTCAGGAAAAGGAATATTTACAAACTCTTCTCCAATTTCATTCAAAATAGTGTCCGTGTTGTTGTTTACAGGTAGATGACAAAAAGGAATGGATTCATCTACAATTTGTGGACCAAAAACAACAGGCTCGGCTTCGGGTGCTGGCGTTGGACTCGCTGCAGGTGCGGTGTTCCTCCTGTCAGGAGCTGACTGTGATGCGAGTGCAGGCGTCTCCAATGCTGGCCGGTCTCCACTGAGGTTACTGCTATCTTTTTGTATTTTTCTGTTTTCTTCATTTTTTTGTGATTTTCTGGATCCTGGTGCTGCTCCCAAAATGCTTGCTGGCCCTGGTGTTGGCTAGACTGACGATTCCCCGTCAGATGCAATGTGCTTCCCTTTCGCCGTCGCCGATGGCCGGAGTGTCCTACCGCTCCTGAGAGTAACAACGTTAGATAAAAAACAATTAAATTCACCTGATTCGGGTTGGACACTGCCAGCTACCTGCTCCTTGCGTCGGAAATTGTTAGGATTAGCTTCGACCTGGGCTGGTATGACAGTTTTGGCTGCCGTCAGGTCGTCGATCTTCTGGTTCATCTCAGCCATGTTCTTCATCAACTGTTCCAAACAGGCCAGGGCCGGATTGACCGGTACAATCTCAGAAGATTCCCCCTGCTGGGGTCTAGACTGCTGATATGGCGGTTGAGATTGTGACTGGTATCCTTGTGCGAATTGTTGAGGGGGGGGGGGTTTGAGGAGTACTGCGACGGGTGTTGGTTGTATTGTGCAGCCGGTTGCTGATGATAACCTTGTCCACGATATCCGGACTGCTGAGGACCATGTTGATAACTCTGCCTCCACGTGTTTCCATGTGAGGGAGGCTGGTACTGGTAGGGCTGCTGGAATGGTCTTCCACCCTGGTGTTGCTGCTGGAAGGGTCTGTTGCCCATGTTCTGACCCTGAGAGTGTCCCTGAGGACGGGTCAGCTGCGCTTCGTTGTTCCAGACGCCATTGATCTCCTGGATCAGCGGCGGGGGTGGAGAGAACTGCTCGGAGTAAGCGGGCTGGTGCTCGGGTTGATATACAACCATCTGTGTCGGAGGCTGCGGTTGCTGCTCCGGGACCTGCACGTAGTATACGTGCTGGACTGGCTGGGGCTGCGGTGGAGTCGGCTGAGGATTTTGCTGCATTGTAGGCTCCTTCTTCTCAGCGTTCGGCTCGGCAGAGGTAGACACAGCGTTGCACATGTTTGCATTCAGTGCTCGGACGAGCTGCTCCAGCTGCTGGGAAATCTGGTCGAGCTTCTCCAGACCTTGGGTCCTCTTCTCTATAACTGCCAGTTTTTCGAGGTCCTGCGACCTCTTCTCGATGATGTCCACTTTGGACAAGTGGCTCCCGATGATACTCAGGTTGGAGCTTTCATCTTTGTCCTCAGTGTGAGAAGCCATGTTAACTGGCTTGCTGATGGCGGTCGGTGGCTTCATGTAGACCCGGGACGAGGATTGGGCTGCTTCTCCCTCAGCCATTTCTTCAAAGACATTCCACACAACATCCTCGTCCTTGTTAAAATGTGAACCGCCGCAAGCTGCATCCACGAGCTTTTGGCTCTCAAATGATAGCCCCCCAAAGAAGTGTTGCACGAGACTGGTCTTGGGTATTTCATGGTGGGGGCATTTCTCCTGGAGATCCTTGAATCTCTCCCACGCTTCATGGATCGTCTCGTGGGGCTGCTGGCAGAAACTGGAGATCCGGGCACGCATCTGGTTTAATCTCCCCAGAGGATAAAATTTATGGAGGAAAGCAGATTTCAGTTCCTCCCAGGTGGTGACGACCTTCCCGAGATGATCGACCCAGTAAAGGGCCTTGTCTTGAAGGCTGAAAGAGAATGCGGTCATCTTGATCACATCCAGGGGAACTCCGGGGTAGTGAGCAGTGGAGCAGATGCGGTTGAACTTCTTGAGGAAAATATATGGCTCTTCAGTGGTGTTCCCATGAAAAGTGGGAAGCAGTGACAGAAACTGTGGCTTCAGCTCGAAGTGAGCATGCATTCGTGGAATTTGAATCCACTCAGTGATGCGCCCTGCTCCTGGGTTGTATGTCTGCTTGAGTGTGGGCTTGGGCTGTGGTGGATCTTCTTCTGCTGCTTCAAAGTCAGGTCCCACTGAAAACTCATCATTGATTTCAAAGTTCGGCTCCTCCTCTCGTCGGCCATCCCTCGCATCGGCCCTCCTCCTTAGATCATTCAGCATGTCTTGGAAGGCTGTTTGAGCCAGGGCCTGATTAGTCAACTGCTGCTGAATGGCTTGAATGGAAGCCAGCAGTTGACTGTTAAGCTCGCCCTGCGTGGTATATTGTCCTTCCGCTGCGTTATCTTCGGGCTCCTGCTAGGGCTGTGGTCCTTTTCCTCTTCCTCCTGCCATTTCTATTTCTGCTGGGTTGACTGGCTCGAGCTCTGAGTCTGCACATGGTAGAATGCCTCGATCAGTCTGAATTGCAGCACCAGATAGAGAGATGCGGTCTGTGTCAAGGTCGACACAGAACTTTGTTAAGGATGGCGATGTGTAAGGAGTGAAATCAATGGCCATCCAAAACGGACAGAGTTCGGGACGAGAGTGGTCCCGGTTTATTGAAGAAGGCAGGGAGTCTGGAGGTCGGTTCATAGGGTTTGAACCGGTGTCTCGGGAATCGCCCTGAATTATTGGAGAGGGTGAACGAATGGAGCCGATGTGGGTATCGACAGAGCCTCGACTAAACTGTCCATTCGTCGCCATCTCGAAGATCAAAAGGAAGATCGATGCGGATGAAAGATACGGGGGTCAACAAGGAACAAAAGGAATGTAAAACAGTAGAAGGCTCACAATGAGCGAGGGTCAACTGGAGGGGAAACAAAATTGCGCAACGGCGCGAGGTTTTTGATCTTGACCTAAATATGATTAGCAATCAAACACAAGACAAGGGAGTTCACCAACTCAACGCGTGAAGCCGTGAAGGTTCGGCTTTTATCTTTGTAATTTTTATCTTGTTTTCAGGAATTTATCTTTCAACGAGTCCTTAGAGCGCTACGCCTATAGGAGCGAGAGTACTGCCGGAAAAGTATTCCCGTACTTGTCCTCCTCCTGTGTAACCTGTAACTTGCGCTTTTTAAGGTCCTTGTAACCCTTCCTGGATCCCTACTCAGCCAAAGAAATAGAGGGAGGAAGCCGATAGGCGAAACCGATACTTCGGAGCTCGCTCGCAACGGAATCACCCGTGAGCGTGCAAGATCCTACTCGGACGCAACCGGTGAGACAGACACCCCCGTGAAGGCGTGGCCTATGCTCGGTACTTCGGACAAGGTCGGCGCTCACACAATAGTGAGTCACCACTGGCGACCAAGCCCTACTCGACTACGTACGATAGTAGCGCCAATACTTCGGAAATCCAGGCGATACACAAGGCAGCCACAAGTTGGGTTTGGGGCTCTAATCCTTACGAACGCTCAACTCACTTGGAAGGAGACCTTCCCATGCAACCTGAAAACAAATGAGGGTGTTACTCTCCCCAATCAATGAGTCCAATTACCAATTTTTATTTAGGTCAAAGTTTTCTTAGCAGTCCCTTTTTTAATTTAATTTTTTTTTGTGTTATCGCTTCTTTTGAGTAGTTTCAAACAAGCGCCTAACGATTTTGTATTTTCTTTATCCTAAGGTATCCAAAATCAGAGGGAGAAGAGAGTCGGGAAAAGCCAATGCAAGTCGGCACCAAGATGGAAATCTCACCTTTGTGCCTATATGATGAATGCAAAGTGAGAAGACTTACAGTGAATCCCAGCTCTCTCCATGCGGGATGCAAGGCAGAAATTTATAAACCTAATCTATATGCCGGTTATGCAATGCGGAAATCGTCCTAGAACAGGCAACTGCTAGCGTGAAGAACCACAAGCTAGCTAATAATTCCCAATCCGAGTGTCCGGTCTTGGCTCACCCCTCCTCTGCCCAACACATTTGGAGTAGGAGAAAGCGCTTGTTCGGGTGTGAGCTCGCGGCGCGTGGATTTGGAAGCTACTAGCTAACTGTTTAATTAGTCTAAGTCCAAATACGAATCTATAGGAGCATGCAAATATAATTAGGTGTTTGGACCTATTCTAATCGAGTCAAGCAGACCTAGAACTAAGAGCTCAATCCACAAAAGAAAGTGAAAAATGAAAACAAAACCGGAAAATGACAGCGATAAAAACTCGGTAAAATCCGCGGTGAGCCCCCGGGTGAACAAACACCCGGAAATTAGGCCCGAAGTGTCCAAGTGTCTGAGTCCTGTATTATTACAAATTAATCAACAACTCTCTCTCACAAAAATAAAGCAACACACTCTCTCTCTCTAGTCCTCCTGCTCTCTCCTGCCGGCTAGGGTAGAATAGCCGACTCCTCCTCCCAAGGCTGCTCAGGATCCCCTAGGCGATCCTCCTCGGTCGGTGGTCCCTCGCAAGAAAACAAAAGAGATGTCAGACAGTTCAAAATAAATAATATACAAAATACAAGTAAGCAAAAATGGCTAAGTGACTAGAAAGACCCAAAGGTACTCTACAAGCCGATGCTCCCCGGCAACAGCGCCATTTGAAAAGCGAGATTGCGAGAGCCGCTAAATAGCGGTCTGACAAGTCAGACTCACTGTCGATGGTGCGACTGCTCAAACTTCCTCGGTCTTCAACAATTAACCCACACAATCAATCAGAGAATAGATAGCAAGGATTAAAATTTATTATACCCTACTAAAGATGTACAGTGGCAAGCAAGTAGGGGTCGAACACAAGAAGCAAAGGTGTAAAGCACGGATAAAAATCCAAACCTAGATCTAACAAGCAACTTAGCCAATCTAGAGTTTTTGAGGGTTTTTGATTTTATAATTTTTTTTTAATTTTTAATTTTATACTTTTGTATTTTGATTTTTAATTTACTGATTTTTATCTTTTCTTTTTATATTTTATATTTTTTTTATTTTCTTTTTTTCAATATTGGAAAACAAAGACAAGGTAATAAAAGACAAGCTAAGGTATTTATATAAATAGATAAAAATGTTCAAAAATTATAAAATAAAATCTTTTTGGTCTTTTTATATTTTTCTACTGTTTTTGTGATTTTTGGGTAATTTTTAGAATGTTTTTGGTATTTTTAATTATCAAAATAAAGAAAACAGTAGTAAAAAGCAAGGCTGAAACTTAAAATGGAGAAATAAAATAAAAATCAGTGGCAAAAATTCCCCAACTTAATTTTCAGTTAAAGATAATAAAACAAAGAAAATTCAGGAAAAGAAAACACTATTTTTGGATTTTTCATGAATTTTATAAATTTTTATGAAGGTTTTTAGAGTTTTGCAATTTTTAGGAGTTTGGTTTTATATTTTTTAATGATTTTTGGCTGCGAGTTAAAACTAACTAAAAGACACAAAATATATTTTTTTGGGATTTTTCTGGAAAGTTTTTATATTTTTTTGGTATTTTCTAATGCAAACAGTGCTGAAAATGGCTATTTTTGAATTTTTGGAAATAATAAAATGCAATATTTATAAAAAATAAAAATATGGCGTTAAACTACACGACAGCAGGAAACTATTTTGATTTTTGGGGATTTTTTGGTGTTTTGTAGACGTATGCAAAAATTACTATGAGCAAAAAGAAAACCACACACAGCCAGGGGCGTTTTTGTAATATCAAGAAAATCTGAGGGCTTGCGTGCAATTTTGTTACAAAAATATATAACGGAATAAAGAGTTCATGGACCGCATGTAAATTCCCCAACCCGCAGGGGTGCGCCTGCAAGATTGTCCTCCCACGCACGCGCGACTCACGCGCCTGGGAAGGATCGATAAGCAAATATGCAAAAGTGTGGTGGGGTCTATTATAAATATTACAAACTTTTACAACAACAGCTGAAAGATACTGTGCTGACTAGAAATAACAAAAAGGCGCGAGGGTAGGTAAGCAAAATACCCAACAGAGGGGGGCATCCAACGGCCAGGGAGGATCCACTTACGCCACGTGGCAGACCAGCATCGACCGATGCCCCTTCGTCAGCAACGGTCCAGATTAGATCGTCTTTGAGTGATGGACGGCTAGAGGAAGGCACGCGATCGACGGTCGGATGGGATTCACTTACGCCACGTGGCAGACCAGCATCGGCCGATGCCCCTTCATCATTAACGGCCTTGATCAAAAGGGGAGGGGGGAATGGACGGTTGCTGTAGCTCCTCCCTCTCCCTCGTTCTGTTCCAGCGCAGGGGCGCGGCTGGGCTGTCCAGGAGCGCGGGCGGCGCGCGGGCGGCGGCGCCCTCCTCCTCCGGCGAGCCTCGCGATTCCCCGATAATGGCGGCGCGTCGGCGCTGGGTCCTGCAAAAAAGAACGGTGAAGAGGTTGGGGGCAAAGTGCCCCAACCTCGTGGAACTTCTCACAAGGGGTCGGATGTTTGGTGGGGTCGGCTGGCGAGATTCGATGCCGGCCGTGGTCGATTCGGTGTGCAAGGATGACTATTAGATCAAGGTTTGACAAAGGGATTACCACGGTGATGTTGCTTACAGAAAAACATCTGGAACAAGAAGAGAAAAGGGAAGAAGAAACCTCACCCGTGCGTGTTCTCCGGCGAGAACTCCGGCGAGGGAACCGGCCTCGATTCGACACCCAATCGACCCGCTGAAGCGCCCTCCGTGCTCCTGCTGTCACCAAGATTCACGCTAGAGGTCCAGCTGAGGGGTTTGAAGGTGGAAGAGTGGTCAAAATCGAAATGGGACTTTTGGGTCTCTTTTGAAAGGAGGTCGACTGGGCTCATTGATCGAGGAATATCTCGCAAATCAACGACCCGAAGGTCGAAAAAACGCATGGGCGTGTATGCCCGATCTACGAGGAACAAAAGTTGTTCAGGAGCCATCACGAAATCATGCAAGGAGGAGTCTCGAAAAATCCGCGAATACAAGACAAAAACCTTGTCTGACACAGTCCAGAGGGTGGTCAGACAGTTGACCCGTGGTCAACTGTCCAGACCTCCTGATTGGTCCACGTGGACCAATCAGAAAAAAACTCTAAAAAAATCATTTAAAAATAGTAAATAACATTATTTTATTGAGGTTATAAAATAAAAAGTGCTTATAAATTTATGTAGTATTTTATTATTATTTTTAATTATTTTTATGAAGTATATTTTTACAAGTTTGCATTTATACCCCTATAGGTAGCTATATCTATATATTCAAGTATTTTATTTTTATTTAGGTATTTTTAATTTATTTTATTTTGGTTTTTATTTTCTAAAATTATAAAATACTTTTATATACACAAATATATTTTTATTTTAATTTTTTGATATATTTTATACATTTAATAAAATGAAAGTGTTATTTGTATAAGTATAGATATATGTATGATACCTATGTATTATAATATATACAAGTATTTTTATTTGGATTTTATTTATGATTTTATTCTGATTTTAATGCACATAATTATTATAAGTATTATTTACAACATTATAAAAATATAAAATAATAAAAATAATAAATAATAAATTGAATATTTTAATATGTACAAGTATACAATGTGGGTCCAAAAGTCAACTTTTAAACCGTAGCTCCGCCAAATGCGAAACCACCACCATTAATTAGATTATTTTCTTCTATATACAATTAAAGGTGAGTACGCTGCATTTGGAGTTTTTATTTGTGAGATACGGGTATGGGAAGTTGGCATTCTGGATTTTTATTCAGACCATAACTTTTTATCTGTATATTATTTTTCTGTGAAATCAATTTTTTATTTTTCTTTATTTTATTATCTACAACTTTCATGTACAAAGTTTCTTTATTTGATGTACAAAAAGTGGAACCAAAAATAGGTCCCAAAATGAATAAAGAATGAATATAATGTATAGGTATTTTATCTGTATTTTGGCCCTTATCTCCCCCTACTTTATTCCTTGTCGACCTATTCATCAAGATGCCTAGGTCTCGGGGTTTCGGGTCATAAAATATTTACAATATTTTATTCTTTTTCTTTTCTTTATTTATTCTATAATTTTGGCCTTAATTACAGTAATTTACACACTGTTGAGATGCACATGCATGAATGCTAAGATGCTTGATTTAAGGCTATTTACAGGCATTTGCTAGGGTTTTAGGTGCCAAAATGATAGAATAAAGATGATGAAATGTGGATTCATCATCCCCCTATACTTTACCTTTGCTAGTCCCTAGCAAACACTTATGCAATAAGTGCAAAAAGAAAAGGAAAGAAAAGAAAAAGAAGAACGTGGATTTTATTTAATTATCAAACTTGTCTTCGCAAAATCAAAGTTTGGAGCTTAAGTCGGACCTTTGGAATTTTAGTGCGGGCGGAACCTTATTGAGAACCGACTTTGAAATCCAACAGTCCTTGAGAATCCCAAAACTCTGTCCAAGTCTCCTTAATAGCCAGGTCAGAAATATTCCAACTCATACGCAAACTCTTACGACTATGAATCTGACTTGTACAGTGTAAATGATGGTGGCTCTCCCCAACTAGAATGACAAAGAAACTGACTTCTCCAGTACGACAACCCAATGATTCCCCAATCCAGCAACTCCATCCTCGAGGAGCGGGGTATTCCCTTCTAAGTTCAAGTGGCAACCAGCTCAAGAGGAGGGGGTGAAGAGAAGAATGGACGGTAGCCAGTGTAGCTACCTATCCTGGGATGCAAGACCAGTGTAGTCAAGTCATCCTGCTGCAGGCTCACATGATATGACTTTGACGCTCAAGCTTGCTTATTGACTTTACAACATATGTACATACTTTGCAGGCTTTTTATTTTTGTACATGCCTGAACTTTTTTTTTTTTTGATATACTGTTCCCAGCAGCATTTACATAAGGAGTTTTTCCTCTTGAGCCAGTAGACTATCCCTCTTTTGAAGCTTTATCGCAACCCACAGCCTCCTGTCTTTAGACTTCCTAATCACTGGACGGGTTGGGGTGCACTTCCCTCCCTAGAGGAGGACAAGTGTTTCCACTTGTGTGCGTCTCATACCGGCAAATCCAATCCCCTCACCACTCCAACTGAGTTGAGCCATGTGAAAGGTGCAAGTGTCCAAGTTAGGTCATTATCAACAAGAGTTGTGCGTGTGCTCCGAAATACTCTACTTAGGCAGTCAAGAATCCATTGAACCAAGTCCCGTGATCCTCAAAGAATTAAGTCAACTAGACCTGAAGTACCTCAAACTCAGTTCCTATAAGGTTCCTGTTATTAGGTAGATTATAAGGTCCAATCAAGCTCCAATCTCCGGATTTTACTTAGACTTGTTCAACTATCAAACTCAATCCGAAAAATGCGAATGCTATGCAATGCGATGCAGAAAATATTTTTGTGATGCAATTTTCAAGGATTTTGAACTTTTTATGGATTTTTGAAAATATGATGCATGCAGATGCAATTTTTTTGTATTTTTCAAAAAGATTTTTCAAGTGTTTTTGGATTTTAATTTTGCAAATGTTTTGGGAATTTTTTTTTTGAAAATAAAAAGTTTTGGCTGAAATCTAGGTGAAAAATATGTACACGGGAGTGCTTCTTATATTTACAAGAAGTGGATTTTAGAATTTACAAGGGTAAGTGATCCATTTTATACATATATAGTGGATTCTGGTGTGATGTGACTATTCCTCAAACTTATTTGAAAACAAGCTTTTCACACAATTTTTGAAAACTATAGTCCCAAAATAATTTTTACAAACATTTTACACACATTTGAAAACATTTTGCAAAGGTTTTCAAAACAGTATATATAGGTTTTTCAAAACATTTTTGCAACCATTTTTCAAACCATTTGCAAATCATTTTTCAAACATTTTATTTCACACAAAGAAAAGAAATTTTTACAAACCATGCAGGTTGAAAACATGTAACAAAATATTTTCACAATAGTTTTCAATAGATGTTCACAAAGATTTTCAAACTATTTTTCAAACATTTTGCAAAAAACATTTTCACCTGATTTATTAATCAGTAAATACAAAAAGAATTTGAGGAATAACCACATCTTTTTATTAGGGATTTTTAATGAATTTTAAAGAATTTTTAGCCATATTTATTAGGAAAATACGAAAGTACGAGTTATGGCTAAAGTATATACGTAGTATATACGACCCCCCTATACTTAGCTTGAGCTATGTCCTCGTAGATCAGAGAGAAAAGAGAAGACATAACTCGTACTGAGTATAGGAAAGCCTAAAGAATAAATGAATGAACCAATGAGAAGTTGACCGTCCCCCCTATACTTAGGATCAAATAATCCTAAGTATAGCAGACTGTACACAAAGCAGGGAGGGTCAAGGGTGGGAATGAACAGATCGTACTCAGATTGTCTCCCCCTATACTTAGGGTAAGATATCCCTAAGTATAGACAAGAAGAGGAGACAATGGAGAGGATCGAAAAGGATAGAACAACTCGGGGTGCCAACCCCCCTATACTTAGGACAAAGTACGTCCTAAGTATGGAAAACTGTCTACAAGGGCGGCACCTTTTCGGTAGATAAAGGGGATAGAAGAGGAAAAGAAGAAAAGAAGAAAAGAAGAAAAGAGATGAGATTGGGTATGAACAACTCGGGATGCACATCCCCCCTATACTTAGGATAGAGTACATCCTAAGTGTAGCAGTGATGAAAGGGATGGCATCAATTCGGTAGAATAAGATAAAAGAAGAAGAAAAGAAGAAAAGAAGAAAAGACGGAAAGGAAAAATCATTCAAAAATGTTTTGATGTGCTTTGCCTTCCTCTGTCTCCTTCAAGATATTCAACTCATCCTCATAGATTACTTGAATCGAGTCAACGACGGCCATGAATGTGTCATGTTCGAGGTATGGCTTCAGAAGCTGTCCATTGACTACAAAAGGTTGTGCGTCAGCTGACAGATTGGATATCAATACACTTCCGTTGTCACGCACCTGCCTAACTACAAATGGCCCAGTCCATTTGCTCTTCAATTTGCCTGGAAAGATCTTTAATTTCGCATCGAACAACCATACCTTCTGACCTGGATCAAAGGACTTGTGGCGGATGTGCTTGTCATGCCATGTTTTGACCTTTTCCTTGTACATCAGGCTGTTGTCATATGCATAATCTCTGAATTCCAGTAATCTGTTCAGATCCAATTTCCTGTGCTGTCCTGCTTGCTTGGAGTCCAAATTACAGATGTTAATAGCCCATAAAGATTTATGAATAAGTTCCACGGGCAAGTGGCATGGCTTGCCATACACCAGGCGGTAGGGAGACATTCCCAAGGGTGACTTGTACGCTGTTTTGTAAGCCTAAAGAACGGAATCAAGCAGCTGAGACCAGTTCTTGCGATCCGGACGCACAAGTTTCTGTAGAATTGTCTTGATCTCCCTGTTGGAACATTCAGCTAAGCCATTGGACTGCGGGTGATAGGGTGAAGCAACACGATGCTCGATACAGAATTCCTGGGTCAGCTTCTTCACCTCTCTGTTTATGAAATGACTGCCCCCGTCAGATATGAGAATCTTGGGAATTCCGAACCGTGCTATGATGTGATCTCGTAAGAATCGACAGACAGTCCGACTGTCGGCGGCTCGGGCGGGGATAGCCTCCACCCAACGACTGACATAATCGACAGCAAGCAGAATATACTCATAACCCTGACTGTTAGGAAACGGGCCCATAAAGTCGATCCCCCATGCGTCAAAGACATCTGAGATCTGAATGTACTTTAGAGGCATCGTATCTCTCATTCCTATGGTTCCACCCATCTTCTGACAGTCAGTGCAACCTTTGACATATTCATCTGCATCTTTAAACAATGAAGGCCACCAGAGGCCACTTTGAAGAACTTTTGCTGCCGTCCGTTTTCCTGAATGATGTCCTCCAGAATCTTGATCATGACATAAAGCGAGGACACTTGGAACCTCCTCCTGAGGAATACACCTTCTCCAGATGCAATCGGCTCCCTCACGAAACAGATACGGGTCTTCCCACTGGTAGAAATGGATTTTAGACAAAAATCTGTCTATTTTCAACTTAGGCCAATCCTGTGGGATTTTCTTGGCAACTAGATAATTCACAATGTCCGCATACCAAGGAAGTGAGGCGACAGACAGAATCGATTCATCTGGAAAGGTCTCTGTGATAGGCTGTAAGTTTGGCTCAGGAGACTCCGGTTCAGGAAGTCTTGACAAATGATCGGCCACTACATTCTTTACCCCAGGTTTATCTCTGATCTCCATGTCAAACTCCTGGAGGAGAAGGATCCACCGGATGAGACGTGGTTTGGCATCCTTCTTCTGCTGCAAATACCGAATGGCCGAGTGATCAGTGTAAATGATAATTTTGGACCCAAGAAGGTAAGATCTGAACTTCTCCAAGGCAAAGACTACCGCTAGCAGCTCTTTTTCAGTGACAGTGTAATTCCTCTGGGCTTCATCGAGCGTTCGACTAGCGTAGTGAATTGCAAACGGTACATTGTCTTTCCTCTGTCCCAGTACAGCTCCGATGGCATAATCCGACGCATCGGTCATAATCTCGAAGGGCTGAGTCCAGATCGGCGGCTGTAGGACAGGGGCCTGTGTGATGAGCTCTTTCAACTGATTAAAGGCAAGGAGCACACGGTCGTCTACAATGAACTCATTGTCCTTGCCAAGCAACTCAGTCAGCGGTCTGGCCAATTTGCTGAAATCTTTAATAAATCGTCGGTAAAAACCGACATGGCCCAAGAATGACCGGACTTGCTTGATGTTTGTAGGTGGCTCCAGCTTAGAAATTACATCCACCTTGGCTGGGTCAACTTCCATGCCACGTTTAGAAACAACGTGACCCAGCACGATTCCTTCAGTCACCATGAAATTGCTCTTCTCCCAGGAGAGCACAAGATTTACTTCGCAGCACCTCCGTAAGACTCGGTCTAGATAATCCAGACATTGATCAAATGAATCCACATAGACCAAAAAATCATCCATAAAGACCTCGAGAAAGCTACCCACCATATCAGCAAAAACTGCAAGCATACACCTCTGAAATGTGGCTGGGGCGTTGCAAAGCCCGAACGGCATCCGTCTGAAGGCATATGTGCCAAAAGGACAGGTGAACGTGGTCTTCTCTTGGTCTTCAGGAGCAATAGCAACTTGATTATACCCAGAGTAACCGTCCAAGAAACAGAAATATTCCTTCGCGGCCAATCTCTCCAAGATCTGGTCGATGAAGGGTAGCGGAAAATGATCCTTCTTGGTGGCGAGATTGAGTCTTCTGTAGTCTACGCACACTCGCCAAGAAGTCGGTACTCTGGTTGCGATCTCCTCTCCTTTGTCATTTTTCACAATGGTGATCCCGGATTTCTTGGGCACAACATGCAGAGGACTCACCCATTTGCTGTCGGAGATGGGATAAATGAATCCCGCATCACACCATTTCTGGATTTCTTTCATAACCACCTCTCGCAGGTTCGGATTTAATCTTCTTTGCAGTTCACGAGAGGGTCTGCTGTTTTCCTCCAGAAAGATGCGATGCGAACAGAGTGACGGATTGATCCCGTGGAGATCAGAGGTTCGCCAGCCTATCGCCTTGCGGTTACGTTCAAGAACCTCCATCAGACGAGATTCTTGATCTTCGGTCAGATGCGCATTGATAATTACCGGGTACATATTCGGTTCTCCTGCAAGGAAGGCATACTTCATATTGGAGGGCAGAGGTTTCAGCTCTGGCGGGGTCTGAGCTGCTTCAGCGGTGACCTCAGCGATTAATACAGGTGGTGATTCTTTCAACTGTGCAGTGTCCACCATAATCTGCTCTGTTTCCTCTCTCAGATCCTGACAGAATTCTTCAATGATTTGATCTTAGTCCGAAGATGCTTCCAAACTCGGCTCTTGGTTCTGAAGGCATATCAACCCCACATCAGTGTCTTGTAGTGCATCAGCAGGTTCCTCATCTTGATTGATACAAGGGAATTCGACTGCGGTCTCCACTTCCTCCTCGGATCGGAGGAGTCCGTGGATCTCATTATCTTCCAGGAATAAGTTGGTATCTTGAATCTCTGCTAGAAAATCGCAATCTTCATCATTCTCGATCACCCTTGCACATGACGCAGATGTCGGTTCCACTGGCATTCCCTCAGACAGGGTCTCTACTTTGATAGTTTCATTTCCAGCACCGAACGTGATTTCTCCTGTCCCATAATTCACAACTGCGTTTGATGTACGCAGAAATGGTCTTCCCAGTATGATCGGGGTGAGGAGTAATGGAGAAGGGACGTCCATGTCTAACACCACAAAATCGGCCGGGAATGACTTTCCCTGAACCGTGACAATTACGTCCTCCAGCAGGCCCCTAGGCCGCTTTACTGACTTGTCTGCGAACTGCAGAATCATCTTCGTGGGCTTGAGCGGTCCTAGCTTGAACTCTGTGAGTAGTGACGCTGGCATCAAATTGACAGAAGACCCGCTGTCGAGGAGTGTTCGTTCGAACTCTTGATCGAACATTTGACAACGTACAAGAGGTGCTCCCATATCTGGCTTTTTGTCCGGGAGGTTGCTGATAGCATTGACGGTGGCCATAGTGAGGATGTGCTTTTCAGATTTACCACCTTTGCTTCGGGAGTTATGGGGGGTTGGCCTGCGCTTGGTTGTACATGCCTCTTTAAGTCCTTTCTTCACAGCTGGCATGTACTCAAGAGCTTTCATTAATGGCATGTTTAACACCAAATTCTGAATGATTTCTATAATAGCAGGATCAGACAAAGCACTTTTCAAATTTTTCATTTTTTTGTGTTTTTTCATTGCTTCAGGAAAAGGAATATTTACAAACTCTTCTCCAATTTCATTCAAAATAGTGTCCGTGTTGTTGTTTACAGGTAGATGACAAAAAGGAATGGATTCATCTACAATTTGTGGACCAAAAACAACAGGCTCGGCTTCGGGTGCTGGCGTTGGACTCGCTGCAGGTGCGGTGTTCCTCCTGTCAGGAGCTGACTGTGATGCAGGTGCAGGCGTCTCCAATGCTGGCCGGTCTCCACCGAGGTTACTGCTATCTTTTTGTATTTTTCTGTTTTCTTCATTTTTTTGTGATTTTCTGGATCCTGGTGCTGCTCCCAAAATGCTTGCTGGCCCTGGTGTTGGCTAGACTGACGATTCCCCGTCAGATGCAATGTGCTTCCCTTTCGCCGTCGCCGATGGCCGGAGTGTCCTACCGCTCCTGAGAGTAACAGCGTTAGATAAAAAACAATTAAATTCACCTGATTCGGGTTGGACACTGCCAGCTACCTGCTCCTTGCGTCGGAAATTGTTAGGATTAGCTTCGACCTGGGCTGGTATGACAGTTTTGGCTGCCGTCAGGTCGTCGATCTTCTGGTTCATCTCAGCCATGTTCTTCATCAACTGTTCCAAACAGGCCAGGGCCGGATTGACCGGTACAATCTCAGAAGATTCCCCCTGCTGGGGTCTAGACTGCTGATATGGCGGTTGAGATTGTGACTGGTATCCTTGTGCGAATTGTTGAGGGGGGGGGGTTTGAGGAGTACTGCGACGGGTGTTGGTTGTATTGTGCAGCCGGTTGCTGATGATAACCTTGTCCACGATATCCGGACTGCTGAGGACCATGTTGATAATTCTGCCTCCACGTGTTTCCATGTGAGGGAGGCTGGTACTGGTAGGGCTGCTGGAATGGTCTTCCACCCTGGTGTTGCTGCTGGAAGGGTCTGTTGCCCATGTTCTGACCCTGAGAGTGTCCCTGAGGACGGGTCAGCTGCGCTTCGTTGTTCCAGACGCCATTGATCTCCTGGATCAGCGGCGGGGGTGGAGAGAACTGCTCGGAGTAAGCGGGCTGGTGCTCGGGTTGATATACAACCATCTGTGTCGGAGGCTGCGGTTGCTGCTCCGGGACCTGCACGTAGTATACGTGCTGGACTGGCTGGGGCTGCGGTGGAGTCGGCTGAGGATTTTGCTGCATTGTAGGCTCCTTCTTCTCAGCGTTCGGCTCGGCAGAGGTAGACACAGCGTTGCACATGTTTGCATTCAGTGCTCGGACGAGCTGCTCCAGCTGCTGGGAAATCTGGTCGAGCTTCTCCAGACCTTGGGTCCTCTTCTCTATAACTGCCAGTTTTTCGAGGTCCTGCGACCTCTTCTCGATGATGTCCACTTTGGACAAGTGGCTCCCGATGATACTCAGGTTGGAGCTTTCATCTTTGTCCTCAGTGTGAGAAGCCATGTTAACTGGCTTGCTGATGGCGGTCGGTGGCTTCATGTAGACCCGGGACGAGGATTGGGCTGCTTCTCCCTCAGCCATTTCTTCAAAGACATTCCACACAACATCCTCGTCCTTGTTAAAATGTGAACCGCCGCAAGCTGCATCCACGAGCTTTTGGCTCTCAAATGATAGCCCCCCAAAGAAGTGTTGCACGAGACTGGTCTTAGGTATTTCATGGTGGGGGCATTTCTCCTGGAGATCCTTGAATCTCTCCCACGCTTCATGGATCGTCTCGTGGGGCTGCTGGCAGAAACTGGAGATCCGGGCACGCATCTGGTTTAATCTCCCCAGAGGATAAAATTTATGGAGGAAAGCAGATTTCAGTTCCTCCCAGGTGGTGACGACCTTCCCGAGATGATCGACCCAGTAAAGGGCCTTGTCTTGAAGGCTGAAAGAGAATGCGGTCATCTTGATCACATCCAGGGGAACTCCGGGGTAGTGAGCAGTGGAGCAGATGCGGTTGAACTTCTTGAGGAAAATATATGGCTCTTCAGTGGTGTTCCCATGAAAAGTGGGAAGCAGTGACAGAAACTGTGGCTTCAGCTCGAAGTGAGCATGCATTCGTGGAATTTGAATCCACTCAGTGATGCGCCCTGCTCCTGGGTTGTATGTCTGCTTGAGTGTGGGCTTGGGCTGTGGTGGATCTTCTTCTGCTGCTTCAAAGTCAGGTCCCACTGAAAACTCATCATTGATTTCAAAGTTCGGCTCCTCCTCTCGTCGGTCGTCCCTCGCATCGGCCCTCCTCCTTAGATCATTCAGCATGTCTTGGAAGGCTGTTTGAGCCAGGGCCTGATTAGTCAACTGCTGCTGAATGGCTTGAATGGAAGCCAGCAGTTGACTGTTAAGCTCGCCCTGCGTGGTATATTGTCCTTCCGCTGCGTTATCTTCGGGCTCCTGCTGGGGCTGTGGTCCTTTTCCTCTTCCTCCTGCCATTTCTATTTCTGCTGGGTTGACTGGCTCGAGCTCTGAGTCTGCACATGGTAGAATGCCTCGATCAGTCTGAATTGCAGCACCAGATAGAGAGATGCGGTCTGTGTCAAGGTCGACACAGAACTTTGTTAAGGATGGCGATGTGTAAGGAGTGAAATCAATGGCCATCCAAAACGGACAGAGTTCGGGACGAGAGTGGTCCCGGTTTATTGAAGAAGGCAGGGAGTTTGGAGGTCGGTTCATAGGGTTTGAACCGGTGTCTCGGGAATCGCCCTGAATTATTGGAGAGGGTGAACGAATGGAGCCGATGTGGGTATCGACAGAGCCTCGACTAAACTGTCCATTTGTCGCCATCTCGAAGATCAAAAGGAAGATCGATGCAGATGAAAGATACGGGGGTCAACAAGGAACAAAAGGAACGTAAAACAGTAGAAGGCTCACAATGAGCGAGGGTCAACTGGAGGGGAAACAAAATTGCGCAACGGCGCGAGGTTTTTGATCTTGACCTAAATATGATTAGCAATCAAACACAAGACAAGGGAGTTCACCAACTCAACGCGTGAAGCCGTGAAGGTTCGGCTTTTATCTTTGTAATTTTTATCTTGTTTTCAGGAATTTATCTTTCAACGAGTCCTTAGAGCGCTACGCCTATAGGAGCGAGAGTACTGCCGGAAAAGTATTCCCGTACTTGTCCTCCTCCTGTGTAACCTGTAACTTGCGCTTTTTAAGGTCCTTGTAACCCTTCCTGGATCCCTACTCAGCCAAAGAAATAGAGGGAGGAAGCCGATAGGCGAAACCGATACTTCGGAGCTCGCTCGCAACGGAATCACCCGTGAGCGTGCAAGATCCTACTCGGACGCAACCGGTGAGACAGACACCCCCGTGAAGGCGTGGCCTATGCTCGGTACTTCGGACAAGGTCGGCGCTCACACAATAGTGAGTCACCACTG
This sequence comes from Ottelia alismoides, assembly GCA_037367405.1. Classification (NCBI taxonomy): domain Eukaryota; kingdom Viridiplantae; phylum Streptophyta; class Magnoliopsida; order Alismatales; family Hydrocharitaceae; genus Ottelia; species Ottelia alismoides. The sequence continues at coordinate 689,960 of JAZKJV010009944.1, forward strand.
GCGACCAAGCCCTACTCGACTACGTACGATAGTAGCGCCAATACTTCGGAAATCCAGGCGATACACAAGGCAGCCACAAGTTGGGTTTGGGGCTCTAATCCTTACGAACGCTCAACTCACTTGGAAGGAGACCTTCCCATGCAACCTGAAAACAAATGAGGGTGTTACTCTCCCCAATCAATGAGTCCAATTACCAATTTTTATTTAGGTCAAAGTTTTCTTAGCAGTCCCTTTTTTAATTTAATTTTTTTTTGTGTTATCGCTTCTTTTGAGTAGTTTCAAACAAGCGCCTAACGATTTTGTATTTTCTTTATCCTAAGGTATCCAAAATCAGAGGGAGAAGAGAGTCGGGAAAAGCCAATGCAAGTCGGCACCAAGATGGAAATCTCACCTTTGTGCCTATATGATGAATGCAAAGTGAGAAGACTTACAGTGAATCCCAGCTCTCTCCATGCGGGATGCAAGGCAGAAATTTATAAACCTAATCTATATGCCGGTTATGCAATGCGGAAATCGTCCTAGAACAGGCAACTGCTAGCGTGAAGAACCACAAGCTAGCTAATAATTCCCAATCCGAGTGTCCGGTCTTGGCTCACCCCTCCTCTGCCCAACACATTTGGAGTAGGAGAAAGCGCTTGTTTGGGTGTGAGCTCGCGGCGCGTGGATTTGGAAGCTACTAGCTAACTGTTTAATTAGTCTAAGTCCAAATACGAATCTATAGGAGCATGCAAATATAATTAGGTGTTTGGACCTATTCTAATCGAGTCAAGCAGACCTAGAACTAAGAGCTCAATCCACAAAAGAAAGTGAAAAATGAAAACAAAACCGGAAAATGACAGCGATAAAAACTCGGTAAAATCCGCGGTGAGCCCCCGGGTGAACAAACACCCGGAAATTAGGCCCGAAGTGTCCAAGTGTCTGAGTCCTGTATTATTACAAATTAATCAACAACTCTCTCTCACAAAAATAAAGCAACACACTCTCTCTCTCTAGTCCTCCTGCTCTCTCCTGCCGGCTAGGGTAGAATAGCCGACTCCTCCTCCCAAGGCTGCTCAGGATCCCCTAGGCGATCCTCCTCGGTCGGTGGTCCCTCGCAAGAAAACAAAAGAGATGTCAGACAGTTCAAAATAAATAATATACAAAATACAAGTAAGCAAAAATGGCTAAGTGACTAGAAAGACCCAAAGGTACTCTACAAGCCGATGCTCCCTGGCAACGACGCCATTTGAAAAGCGAGATTGCGAGAGCCGCTAAATAGCGGTCTGACAAGTCAGACTCACTGTCGCTGGTGCGACTGCTCAAACTTCCTCGGTCTTCAACAATTAACCCACACAATCAATCAGAGAATAGATAGCAAGGATTAAAATTTATTATACCCTACTAAAGATGTACAGTGGCAAGCAAGTAGGGGTCGAACACAAGAAGCAAAGGTGTAAAGCACGGATAAAAATCCAAACCTAGATCTAACAAGCAACTTAGCCAATCTAGAGTTTTTGAGGGTTTTTTATTTTATAATTTTTTTTAATTTTTAATTTTATACTTTTGTATTTTGATTTTTAATTTACTGATTTTTATCTTTTCTTTTTATATTTTATATTTTTTTTATTTTCTTTTTTTCAATATTGGAAAACAAAGACAAGGTAATAAAAGACAAGCTAAGGTATTTATATAAATAGATAAAAATGTTCAAAAATTAGAAAATAAAATCTTTTTGGTCTTTTTATATTTTTCTACTGTTTTTGTGATTTTTGGGTAATTTTTAGAATGTTTTTGGTATTTTTAATTATCAAAATAAAGAAAACAGTAGTAAAAAGCAAGGCTGAAACTTAAAATGGAGAAATAAAATAAAAATCAGTGGCAAAAATTCCCCAACTTAATTTTCAGTTAAAGATAATAAAACAAAGAAAATTCAGGAAAAGAAAACACTATTTTTGGATTTTTCATGAATTTTATAAATTTTTATGAAGGTTTTTAGAGTTTTGCAATTTTTAGGAGTTTGGTTTTATATTTTTTAATGATTTTTGGCTGCGAGTTAAAACTAACTAAAAGACACAAAATATATTTTTTTGGGATTTTTCTGGAAAGTTTTTATATTTTTTTGGTATTTTCTAATGCAAACAGTGTTGAAAATGGCTATTTTTGAATTTTTGGAAATAATAAAATGCAATATTTATAAAAAATAAAAATATGGCGTTAAACTACACGACAGCAGGAAACTATTTTGATTTTTGGGGATTTTTTGGTGTTTTGTAGACGTATGCAAAAATTACTATGAGCAAAAAGAAAACCACACACAGCCAGGGGCGTTTTTGTAATATCAAGAAAATCTGAGGGCTTGCGTGCAATTTTGTTACAAAAATATATAACGGAATAAAGAGTTCATGGACCGCATGTAAATTCCCCAACCCGCAGGGGTGCGCCTGCAAGATTGTCCTCCCACGCACGCGCGACTCACGCGCCTGGGAAGGATCGATAAGCAAATATGCAAAAGTGTGGTGGGGTCTATTATAAATATTACAAACTTTTACAACAACAGCTGAAAGATACTGTGCTGACTAGAAATAACAAAAAGGCGCGAGGGTCGGTTAGCAAAATACCCAACAGAGGGGGGCATCCAACGGCCAGGGAGGATCCACTTACGCCACGTGGCAGACCAGCATCGACCGATGCCCCTTCGTCAGCAACGGTCCAGATTAGATCGTCTTTGAGTGATGGACGGCTAGAGGAAGGCACGCGATCGACGGTCGGATGGGATTCACTTACGCCACGTGGCAGACCAGCATCGGCCGATGCCCCTTCATCATTAACGGCCTTGATCAAAAGGGGAGGGGGGAATGGACGGTTGCTGTAGCTCCTCCCTCTCCCTCGTTCTGTTCCAGCGCAGGGGCGCGGCTGGGCTGTCCAGGAGCGCGGGCGGCGCGCGGGCGGCGGCGCCCTCCTCCTCCGGCGAGCCTCGCGATTCCCCGATAATGGCGGCGCGTCGGCGCTGGGTCCTGCAAAAAAGAACGGTGAAGAGGTTGGGGGCAAAGTGCCCCAACCTCGTGGAACTTCTCACAAGGGGTCGGATGTTTGGTGGGGTCGGCCGGCGAGATTCGATGCCGGCCGTGGTCGATTCGGTGTGCAAGGATGACTATTAGATCAAGGTTTGACAAAGGGATTACCACTGTGATGTTGCTTACAGAAAAACATCTGGAACAAGAAGAGAAAAGGGAAGAAGAAACCTCACCCGTGCGTGTTCTCCGGCGAGAACTCCGGTGAGGGAACCGGCCTCGATTCGACACCCAATCGACCCGCTGAAGCGCCCTCCGTGCTCCTGCTGTCACCAAGATTCACGCTAGAGGTCCAGCTGAGGGGTTTGAAGGTGGAAGAGCGGTCAAAATCGAAATGGGACTTTTGGGTCTCTTTTGAAAGGAGGTCGACGGGGCTCATTGATCGAGGAATATCTCGCAAATCAACGACCCGAAGGTCGAAAAAACACATGGGCGTGTATGCCCGATCTACGAGGAACAAAAGTTGTTCAGGAGCCATCACGAAATCATGCAAGGAGGAGTCTCGAAAAATCCGCGAATACAAGACAAAAACCTTGTCTGACACAGTCCAGAGGGTGGTCCGACAGTTGACCCGTGGTCAACTGTCCAGACCTCCTGATTGGTCCACGTGGACCAATCAGAAAAAAACTCTAAAAAAAATCATTTAAAAATAGTAAATAACATTATTTTATTGAGGTTATAAAATAAAAAGTGCTTATAAATTTATGTAGTATTTTATTATTATTTTTAATTATTTTTATGAAGTATATTTTTACAAGTTTGCATTTATACCCCTATAGGTAGCTATATCTATATATTCAAGTATTTTATTTTTATTTAGGTATTTTTAATTTATTTTATTTTGGTTTTTATTTTCTAAAATTATAAAATACTTTTATATACACAAATATATTTTTATTTTAATTTTTTGATATATTTTATACATTTAATAAAATGAAAGTGTTATTTGTATAAGTATAGATATATGTATGATACCTATGTATTATAATATATACAAGTATTTTTATTTGGATTTTATTTATGATTTTATTCTGATTTTAATGCACATAATTATTATAAGTATTATTTACAACATTATAAAAATATAAAATAATAAAAATAATAAATAATAAATTGAATATTTTAATATGTACAAGTATACAATGTGGGTCCAAAAGTCAACTTTTAAATCGTAGCTCCGCCAAATGCGAAACCACCACCATTAATTAGATTATTTTCTTCTATATACAATTAAAGGTGAGTACGCTGCATTTGGAGTTTTTATTTGTGAGATACGGGTCTGGGAAGTTGGCATTCTGGATTTTTATTCAGACCATAACTTTTTATCTGTATATTATTTTTCTGTGAAATCAATTTTGTATTTTTCTTTATTTTATTATCTACAACTTTCATGTACAAAGTTTCTTTATTTGATGTACAAAAAGTGGAACCAAAAATAGGTCCCAAAATGAATAAAGAATGAATATAATGTATAGGTATTTTATCTGTATTTTGGCCCTTATCTCCCCCTACTTTATTCCTTGTCGACCTATTCATCAAGATGCCTAGGTCTCGGGGTTTCGGGTCATAAAATATTTACAATATTTTATTCTTTTTCTTTTCTTTATTTATTCTATAATTTTGGCCTTAATTACAGTAATTTACACACTGTTGAGATGCACATGCATGAATGCTAAGATGCTTGATTTAAGGCTATTTACAGGCATTTGCTAGGGTTTTAGGTGCCAAAATGATAGAATAAAGATGATGAAATGTGGATTCATCACTGACTGTCAGAGGATGGGCACTTGTGGACAGCGTGATATGATGCCGATGCAGCCCATTCACATCTGTGAGGTTTTTGACGCATGGGGCAGCGATTTCATGGGTCCATTCCCTAAAAGTCAGGGATTTGAGTACATTCTGTTGGCCGTGGATTATGTTAGTCGTTGGGTTGAGGCTATCCCCGCCCGAGCCGCTGATGCGAGGACAGTTTGCAGATTTTTGAGGAAGCACATCATCATGCGGTTCGGGGTCCCTCGAGTTTTGATTTCAGATGGGGGGTCTCATTTCATCAACGACCAAGTGAAGGCCCTTGCTAGCGAGTTCGACATAGACCATCGCGTTGCTACACCTTACCATCCACAGACGAATGGTCTAGCCGAGGTGTCAAACAGAGAGATCAAGACTATATTGCAGAAAGTCGTCCGCCCTGACCGAAAGGATTGGTCACAGCTTTTGGACTCGATCTTGTGGGCATATAGGACGTCTTTCAAGACACCATTGGGCACATCTCCCTTTCGCCTCGTATATGGCAAGCCGTGCCATTTGCCTGTTGAGTTGAGGCATAGGTCACTTTGGGCAGTTACTGAGATACTTATGGATCCAGATGGTGTAGGAGACCAGAGGAGGGCAGAGTTAGTGATAATGTCGGAAATCGATGTGGTTGTATCGACTCACAAGGCGAGTCAACAGTCGGTGTTTGACCACACAAATTCTGAAATTAATCAACAATTAACCCACACTAAAGATCAATAAATTAGAACTAATGTGGAGTTAAAATTTATTTTTAACTCTGCACAAATGGTGTATAGTGACAAGTATGCAGAGAGTTCGAACACAGGGAGCAAACAGGGTAGTTCAAAAATTGTGCTCAAGTGTGTGTATGTGATATGTCTACACTAAGCAAACAAGCAAAGGAAATGTTTGTGGGTTTTTAATTTTTAAATTTTTTTTATTTAATTTTTAATTTTGTATTTTGATTTTTAATTTTCTGATTTTTATAATTTTATATTTTATATGTTTTTTTTTAGTTTTCAATATTGGAACTTAAAGACAATGGAATAAAAGACAAGGTAAAATATTTATAAGACTAAGTAAAAATTACCAAAAATTCAGAAATAAATTATTTTTAGTATTTTTAGGATTTTTTTACTGTTTTTGTGATTTTTGGGGATTTTTCAAGGTGTTTTTGGTAATTTTAATTACTGAAATAACTCAAAACAGTGAAACAAGGGCTGGCTGTGAATAAAATAGGGTTTAAAAATAGCAACCAGTACTCAAAATTTTTCACAATAATTTTCAAATAAAAGGAACAAAATAAGGAACACACAGAACCTGGGTTTGTATTTTTTAGAGTTTTCCTTGATTTTATATATTTTTTTGAAGTTTTTGAGTGTTTTTAAATTTTTTGTGTTTTTCTTTTGAGATTTTTAATGATTTTTGGACTGACACTAATAGAGGATAAAATAGACACTAGGTGAATTTTTTAGAATTTTTGGAATTGTTTTAATATTTTTTTGGTATTTTCTAAGCTAGACAGTGCACAAAAAGCAAGTTTTTGATTTTTAATAAATATAAAAATAAAATAAAATCAAAAACTAAAATGATAGCGTGGAAGTACACGTGTCCAGGAACTAAACCCTATTTTTGTGGAATTTTTGGACTTAAGAGGATAGGTTAAATAAATACAACAAGCATCCAATCAACACACATGCCTGGCAGGGGTATTTATGCAATTTCTCAAACATCCAAGGGCATACATGCAATTTTTCACAAAAATATACACTGAATATTCAATTTATAGCTACAAAAACTAATTACAAAAACCGCCTGGGTCTCTTGGAAATTTTCCCACCAGGGCGCGTGACTTGCACGCGCCTGGCGAGGACTGAAATGTAATATCTCAAAACCCTGAGGGCCTACATGCAAAATATCCAAAAAGTTTACACGTGATACGGAATTTTTAGTACTAAAACGAAATACACAAATGACCGAGGGTATCCTTGCAAAATGCCCACACCTCACGTGTACAGGTCACGTGAGGTGACGTGGCGAAGGACCTGGATGCAAATACATAAAGCTTGGGGGTCTTTGTGCAAATATTACAAAAATATTCAAACTACGCAATAAAGTTTCTGGACTAAATAGAAATTACAAAATAAGCGGGGGTTGACTGCAAAATACCCTCGCTTAGGCGATCCGACGATGTAGGCGAAGGCGATGACGCGTGGCGGACATCCAACGGTTGGGCTTCAGGCGCAATCCAGCGGCGTAGGGCACGCCACTTATCCACGTGGCATCTCCTCCGAGCGCGATGACGGTTCGCCCGTGGACCGCTGAGATTAGATCTCAGATGAGATCCGACGACGCTAGGTGAAGGCGATCAAACGGTCCACGTTATAACTGGGGCCTCCTCTTAATCGGACGACAGCGAGAGTCGATGGAAGAACAGGGAAGAAGGATCGCCGTGGCGACCTTCTCCCGGCGGTGGCGACGCGCTCCGGCGATGAATGAGCTCCAAAATGGGCCCGGAAGGTTGCTGGAGGTCTCCTCTGTCGTCTGGAAGCGATGGAGTGGCGTGGAGGTTGGCGGAGCTCTTCAACGGCGACACGGAAGATGCGGTGCTCCAGGTGCTCCGGCGAAGGATCAAAAGGGCTTCCAGGCGCTTCAATCTGCACCAGAACCTGCACAAAAGGTTTAAGGAGGTCGAGGGCAAAGTGCCTCGACCTCAGGTGGCTCTCGATGGGGTGCGATGGGCGAGATGGGGGTTCGCCGGAGTTGCGCTCCGGCGAGGTGTTAGATGGAGTGATTAGATGAGCGATTTATCGAGGGAAGATGCTCGAAATGATCTTAGTGAGATGAGTAACTATAAGGAGATAAAAAGAAACACAAAACGACCTCGATGGCCTGGGGGCCAGAGGGTGATTACCTCAACGGTGAAGCTTCACCGGAGGTTGGAACTCGCTCAGATCTTGGTGCCTTCCGCAGCCTTGAAGCTCGGAGCGCGGAGCTGTCACCTCCAGGCGTCTCGAGCACAGCCAAAGGGGGAAGAAATCTGGGAAATCGCGGTTCAAATTTGAATCGAGCTTCAGGATTTTCTTAAGTAGGGTTGACGGTCGTGGGGGAGAGACCGAGGTGTGGTGGTTGATTCAACACTCGAAAACCCAGATAATCATCTGGGCGAGCATGAGAGATGATAGCAGATCAAGGTTGCAGAAGGTGGGATCACCAGAAGATGAAAGACCTGGCCTCGAAAAATCCACAAAAGTGGGTCAAAAACGAGGCCAGGCAGAGCTACAGGACCTAGGGTCACCTAGTTGACCGGAGTCAACTAGGGTTTGTGCCTGGTTGGTCCACGTGGACCAACCAGGAAAAACCTTGATTAATCTTTTATTAATTCATTTAAAAATAGAAAACAATCGAATTAAATTATGATTATTTAATAAAAAAATATTCGTTATTTTATGTAGTATTTTATTATGATTTTTAATTAATTTTATGAGTTATATTTTTACAAGTTACCTTTTTAACCCTATATAGGTATAATACCTATGTATTTAAGTATTAAATTTTTATTTTGTGTATTTTGATTTTATTATTTTAATTTGTTATTTTCTAAAATTATAAAATACTGTTATATACACAAATATAACTTTATTTTATTTTTCTGATTTATTATATAATTAATAAATTATAAGAATGTTTTGTACAGGTATATGTATAGGCAGTATACCTATGTATCCTTTATACAAGTATTTTTATTTTTGTATTTTCTTTGCATTTTATTCTGATTTTAGTACACATATATATTACAAGAAATATTTACATAGTTATAAAAATATAAAAATGAATAAATAATGGATAAAGAATAAATTGAATATTTTATTCAGTACAGGTATACAATAGGGGTCCAAAACTCAACTTTCAAACCGTAGCTCCGCCAAATGCGAAACCACCACCATTAAATAGATTATTTTATTCTATATACAATTAAAGGTGGGTTTGCTACATTTGGAGTTGTCAGTTGTGAGATACGGGTCTGGAAAGTTGGGATTCTGGATTCTTATTCAGATCATAACTTTTTATCTGTGTATTCTTTTTCGGTGAAATCAATTTTGTATTTTTCTTTATAAAATTATCTACAACTTTCATGTACAAAGTTCCTTTATTTGATGTGTAAAAAGTGGAACCAAAAATAGGTCCCAAAATGAATGAATAATTATAGGTATTTGACCCTTATCTCCCCCTACTTTATTCCTTGTCGACCTATTCATCAAGATGCGTAGGTCTCGGGGGTTTTGGGTCATAAAATATTTACAATATTTTATTCTTTTTCTTTTCTTTATTTATTCTATAATTTTGGCCTTAATTACAATATTTTATACATTATCTGAGTGCACATGCATGAATGCTAAGATGCTCTATTTAAGGGTATTTACAGGCATTTGCTAGGGTTTTTGATGCCAAAATGATAGAATAAAGATGATGAAATGTGGATTCATCATCCCCTTATACTTTACCTTTGCTAGTCCCTAGCAAACACTTATGCAATAAGTGCAAAGAGAAAAGAAAGAAAAGAAAAAGAAGAACTTGGATTTTATTTGATTATCAAACTTGTCTTCGCAAAATCAAAGTTTGGAGCTTAAGTCGGACCTTTGGAAATTTAGTGCGGGCGGAACCTTAGTGAGAACCGTGTTTGAAATCCAACAGTCCCTGAGAATTCCAAAACTCTGTCCAAGTCTCCTCAATAGCCAGGTCAGAAACACTTCAACTCATACGCAAACTCTTACGACTATGATTATGACTTGTACAGTGTAAGTGATGGTGGCTCTCCCCAACTAGAATGACAAAGAAAATGACTTCTCCAGTACGACAACCCAATGATTCCCCAATCCAATGACTCCATCCTCGAGGAGCGGGGTATTCCCTTCTAAGTTCAAGTGGCAACCAGCTCAAGAGGAGGGGGTGAAGAGAAGAATGGACGGTAGCCAGTGTAGCTACCTATCCCGGGATGCAAGACCAGTGTAGTCAAGTCATCCAGCTGCAGGCTCACATGATATGACTTTGGAACTCAAGCTTGCTTATTGACTTTGTACATACTTGCAGGCTTTTTATTTTTATACATGCCTGAACATTTTTTTTTGAATACTATATACAGCAGCATTTACATAAGGAGTTTTTCCTCTTGAGCCAGTAGACTATCCCTCTTTTGAAGCTTTATCGCAACCCACAGCCTCCTGTCTTTAGACTTCCTAATCACTGGACGGGTTGGGGTGCACTTCCCTCCCTAGAGGAGGACAAGTGTTTCCACTTGTGTGCGTCTCATACCGGCAAATCCAATCCCCTCACCACTCCAACTGAGTTGAGCCATGTGAAAGGTGCAGGTGTCCAAGTTAGGTCATTATCAACAAGAATCGTGCGTGTGCTCCGAAATACTCTACTTAGGCAGTCAAGAATCCATTGAACCAAGTCTCGTGATCCTCAAAGAATTAAGTCAACTAGACCTGAAGTACCTCAAACCCAGTTCCTATAGGGTTCCTGTTATTAGGTAGATTTTTAAAGTCCAATCAAGCTCCAATCTTCAGATTTTACTTAGACTCGTTCAACTATCAAACTCAATCTGAAAAATGCTCATGCTATGCAATGCAATGCAGAAAATATTTTTGTGATGCAATTTTCAAGGATTTTGAACTTTTTATGGATTTTTGAAAAGATGATGCATGATGATGCATATGCATTTTTTTGTCTTTTTCAAAAAGCTTTTTCAAATGTTTTTGGATTTTAGTTTTGCAAATGTTTTTGGGCTTTTTGAAAAGAAAAAGATTTTGGCTGAAAAATCGGTTAAAATATGTACACGGGAGTGCTTCTTATATATACAAGAAGTGAATTTTAAGAATTTACAGGGTAAGTGGTCAATTTTATACATATATACATAAGATGGATTTTTTTTTGGTGTGATGTGTATATTCCTCAAACTTATTTGAAAACAATTTACACACAATTTTTGAAAACTATAGTCCAAAATAGTTTTTACAAACATTTTACACACATTTGAAAACATTTTGCAAAGGCTTTGAAAACAGTATATATAGGTTTTTTTCAAAATATTTTTGCAACCATTTTTCAAACCATTTGCAAATCATTTTTCAAACATTTTACTTCACACAAAGAAAAGAAATTTTACAAACCACACAATTTCACACAGGTTGAAAACATGTAACAAAATACTTTCAAAATAGTTTTCAATAGATGTTCACAAAGATTTTCAAACTATTTTTCAAACATTTTGCAAAAAACATTTTCACCTGATTTATTAATCAGTAAATACGAAAAGAATCTGAGGAATAACCACATCTTTTTATTAAGGATTTTAAATGAATTTTAAAGAATTTTTAGCCATATTATTAAGAAAATATGAAAGTACGAGTTATGGCTAAAGTATATACGCAGTATGTACGACCCCCCTATACTTAGCTTGAGCTATGTCCTCATAGATCGGAGAGAAAAGAGAAGACATAACTCGTACTAAGTATAGGAAAATCTAAATAATAAAGGAACAAATGAATCAAACGAATGAGAAGTTGACCATCCCCCCTATACTTAGGATCAAATAATCCTAAGTATAGCAGACTGTACACAACGCAGGGAGGGTCAAGGGTGGGAATGAACAGATCGTACTCAGATTGTCTCCCCCTATACTTAGGGTAAAATATCCCTAAGTATAGACAAGAAGAGGAGACAATGGAGAGGATCGAAATGAAAATGAAAGGAACTCGGGGTGCCAACCCCCCTATACTTAGGACAAAGTACGTCCTAAGTATGGAAAACTGTCTACAAGGGCGGCACCTTTTTGATAGATAAAGAAGATAGAAGAGGAAAAGAAGAAAAGAAGAAAATAACTCAACAGATGAAAGTGATATGAACAGATGGATCTGTGCAGCGGAAGATGGAATTGATTATCATGTATGAGATGCAGATGATGAGAATCAAAGGTCACATCTCATACCAGAAGAATGGGGGTAACGTCAATGGTCGGTGGATCATGATCAAGATATAGTTTCAGGCGTTGACCATTGACGCGGAAGGTAGAGGAAGATGACGGTTCGGATATGTCGATGCTGCCATTGTCATGTACCTTCCTGACCACATACGGTCCTTTCCACTTGCTCTGCAACTTCCCTGGGAATAATTTCAGCCTGGAATCAAACAACCATACTCTCTGATCTGGCTCAAACTGTTTATGATTGATATGCGAATTGTGCCATGTCTTCACTTTCTCTTTGTACTGTAGGCTGTTCGAAAAGGCTGTATCTCTCAGTTCTTCCAGGGCTGCCAATTCTGCTCTTCTCTGGTCTCCTATACTCTCCAGATCTAACAGCAACTCAGTAACTGCCCAAAAGGATTTGTGCTTGATCTCCACTGGCAAATGGCACGGCTTGCCATAGACGAGACGAAAGGGAGACGTCCCCAATGGATTCTTGAAAAAAGTCCGATAAGCCCATAAGACCGAGTCCAAAAGTTGTGACCAATCCTTTCGGTCTGGGCAGACAACTTTCTGCAAGATAGTCTTTATCTCCCGATTCGATACTTCGGCAAGACCATTAGTCTGAGGGTGATAAGGAGTGGCAACCCGATGGTCAATGCCGAACTCGTCTGCAAGGGCCCTGACTTTGTCATTGATGAAATGAGACCCCCCGTCTGAAATCAAGACTCTAGGTACCCCGAACCGTGAAATGATATTTTTCCTCAAAAATTAGCAAACGGTTTTAGCATCTGCGGCTCGGGCGGGGATGGCCTCAACCCATCGGCTGACATAATCCACAGCGAGCAAAATATGCTCGAATCCTTGACTCTTAGGAAATGGGCCCATGAAATCAATCCCCCATGCATCAAAAACCTCACAAAAGTGAATGGGTTACATGGGCATCATGTCTCTCTGTCCGCAGGTTCCCATTTTCTGACAGTCAGTACATCTCTTCACGAACTCATCAGAATCCTTGAAGAGAGTAGGCCACCATAGGCCGGATTGAAGCACCTTCTGTGCTGTCCTTTTTCCAGAATGATGTCCTCCTGCCTCAAGCTTGTGGCAGTATGTGAGGACGCTATGATGCTCTTCTTGAGGAATGCACCTTCTCCAGATACTGTCCCCTCCTTCATGATAAAGGATGGGATCCTCCCAATGATAAAACTTGGCCTTCGCCAGGAAGGTCTCGAGTTTCTGCCTAGGCCAACCCTGAGGGACTGTCTTGGCAACAAGATAGTTTACAAAGTCAGCATACCACGGGAGTGAGGTGACAGCCAAGATCGCCTCATCTGGAAATGTCTCTGTGATAGGTGCGCTGGGCTCAGATTCCTCGAGATTCTCCAATCTGGAGAGATGATCCGCCACCACATTCTTGACTCCAGGCTTGTCCTTAATCTCGATATCAAATTCCTGGAGTAGAAGGATCCATCTGGTGAGACGTGCTTTGGCGTCCTTCTTAGCCATTAAGTACCGGATGGCGGTATGATCAGTGTAAATGGTCACTCTAGATCCGAGAATGTAAGATCTATACTTATCAAGAGCGAACACTACGGCCAGCATCTCTTTCTCAGTCACTGTGTAATTCCGTTGTGCGACATCCAAAGTCCGGCTGGCGTAGTGAATGGCAAAAGGTAAACCATCCCTCCTCTGTCCGAGCACAGCCCCAACGGCAAAATCTGAGGCATCCGTCATGATCTCGAATGGGAGAGACCAATCAGGTGGCTGTAGGACAGGAGCTGAAACAACCATATTTTTGAGAGTCTCAAATGATTCAAGACACTTATCATTGACAATAAACTAGGTGTCTTTAGTGAGCAAGTCAGTAAGCGGTCGGGCGATTCGACTGAAGTCATGAATGAACCGTCGGTAAAAACCGACATGCCCCAGAAAAGACCGTAACTGACGCAAATTGGACGGTGGATTGAGCTTCCTGATGATGTCCACCTTGGCCGGATCGACCTCCATGCCCCTGTTGGAGACGATATGACCGAGGACCGTCCTTTGAGTCACCATAAAGTGACTCTTCTCCCAGGATAAAACAAGATTAACCTGAATGCAGTGCTGAAGCACACGGTCTAGGCAGTCAAGACAGGCATCAAACCCGTCGCCATAGACCGAGAAATCATCCATGAAGACCTCTAAACAGTCACCCACCATGTCCGAGAATATGGACAACATGCACCTTTGGAATGTCGCCGGAGCATTACATAGACCAAAGGGCATCCGTCTGAAAGCATAAGTCCCAAACGGACAGGTGAATGTCGTTTTCTCCTGGTCTTCGGGCGCAATGGCCACTTGATTGTATCCAGAGTACCCATCAAGAAAACAATAATGACTCTTCCCAGCTAGCCGTTCGATAATCTGATCAATGAATGGTAGCGGGAAGTGATCCTTCTTGGTGGCCTCATTCAATCGTCTGTAGTCCACACAGACCCTCCAAGAAGTTGGTACTCTAGTAGCGATCTCCTCTCCAGACTCATTGACAACTGTAGTGATACCCGTCTTCTTGGGTACCACATGTAGCGGACTTACCCATTTAGAGTCGGAGATGGGGTAGATGAAATCGGCGCTCCACCACTTGGAAATTTCTTTCATGATAACGTCTCGAAGATTCGGGTTCAGCCGTCGTTGGAACTCACGCGACGGCCTAGCGTCGTCCTCGAGATAAATGTGGTGGGAGCAAAGATTAGGGCTCAACCCATGGAGATCGGCTATATTCCATCCTATTGCCTTGCGGTTTCTTTCAAGAACCTCCATCAGACGAGATTCTTGCTCTCCAGTCAAATCTGCTGAGATAATGACTGGGTGCATTTCCGGTTCTCCTGCAAGGAATCTGTACTTCAACGACTGCGGCAGAGGTTTCCGTTATGGACAACCGGGAGGTGGCAGATCTGGCTTCTGATATGTCTGTGTAAATGCGACCAGGTCTGCATGGGAGAACTCTCGCTCTGCATGAATTTCTGACGAAGGGCGGCCGACTAGATCATCAATAAATTGTACTGGCTCGCACTCTGTCATGATTGTCTGCTCAGATGGAATCAGACAAGGCAAGTAATCATCAAAATCGTCCCAGTCAATGTCTGAATCCGAGGGATCAGAAGAAGATGAGCACGAATGAAAATCATCTGCACCACTCATCACAACACTGTCAGCTTCAGATGTATCCTCCTCCAGGGACGTGCTCTCCCGGCTCTTGACTGCCATGAGCATGAGATGTGGTGAGTCTGTAGGCAAGGCGAGAGTTGGTGCCACAGGATCTATCCAATTGGATTCATCATCAGTCATCTCAAAGTCACAAACCTGGTGGATGTCTATCTCTTCCTCTGTCATCTGCGCTGCTTCACTGGATTGCTCGGAGCACTCTAACTCTCTGACTCTGGTCTCTTCGATCGTCTCTATTTGTACGGTTTCACCCTCTATGCGAAAGCATACCTTCCCGCTATCATGGTCGGTTACCGCCTTGGCTGTGGCCAAGAATGGACGTCTGAGAATGATGGGGGCATCAGTTACCGACTCAGGGATCTCCATGTCCAACACAACGAAGTCCACGGGGAATTTCAGGCCCTGAATGGTAACGACCACGTCTTTCAATAACCCCTTCGGCCTCTTAGTCGACCTGTCAGCAAACTGAAGGATCGTTCTGCTTCGAAGAAGAGGGCCAAACTCGAACTGCTTGAGTAAGGCTGCCGGAAGAAGGTTAATTGAAGAGCCGCTGTCTAATAGTGTACGATCAAACTGCTGCTCCTGAATCTCGCATCTGACATAGGGAGCTCCTGCGTCTGGTCGCTTGGCTGGCAGCTTGTTCTGTATGGTGCAGCAAGTGGAATGAGTGAGCACATGAATCTGATCTCTGTGATTCTTCCTCTTCCTGCGGATCGTGGTTTTCTCTTTCAGGTTCTTTTTGAAGAGGGGGATGTGCTCAAGTGCCTCTTGTAGAGTCAGCTGAATGTGGAATCTGTCTATCATCTGATTGCTGAACTCCACCTGCTGGTTCTTTTTTTGATTTTCTTTTTTATTTCCCTTCGCTCGGCGGAGTGCCTCAGGGAAGGGGATGGTAGGGGCCTCCTCAGATGGAGGACTAGGCGTCGGTCCCTGTACCTGTGAAGACGGAGAATCCATACAATAATCATCATTCACCACATATGGATCCGCAATTTGAACAGAAACCTTTCCTTTATTCATATTTTTGTTTTTGTTTTTGTTCCCACGGTCTCTAGATACAAAATGTGGCAACATCACTGATAGTGGCTCAACAAAAGTAGATGTGGTGGCCTCAGCACCACCATTAGCACCTATCTCTGCGGCATCAGCACCGCACTCTGGTTCAGCGTCCAAAATGGTGGCATCAGCACCACCGTCTGCATCTGGCCTCTCGACGGCATCAGTACTGTCGTCCTGATCTCCATCATTGGTGGCATCAGCACCATCGTCTTCAACATCATCTTGGGCGGCATCAGCACCGCTCCTCTGCTCCTCTGGCGCTCCTGGTTCAGCATCTTGTTGTCGCTCAGAAGAGGCGCCGCCGGCTGGCATCCTACCGCTCCTAGTAGTCACAAAATCAGCATCATTCAAAGAATAAGACATATCATTCAAATCGTCACTAGGAGAGGTATCCTCTGTGAACTCTACCTGCTCAGATTTCCTTTTTAGGTTATTAGGATTAGGTTCGATCTGAGCGGGTATGGCGGCTTTGCCTTTGATGATATCCCGCATCTCCTGCCGGAATTCATCCATTTCTTGCCTGAAAGATGCTCGCTGTTCAGATAGCAAGCGGGCAAGATCATCAAGGGCTGGGTTCTCAAAGACTGGACCCTGAGAACCGGATGTCTGTCCCTGCTGGAAATGGGGCTGTTGCTGCTGGTGTTGTTGCTGATATTGGGGGGAAGGCTGGTGATAAGACTGCTGAGGCGGCTGGCGCTGCCTCCACTGTTGTCCCTGATAGGCGGGACGAGGACCATTCTGATATTGCTGCGGCTGGGCATACTGGGGCTGTTGGTTATGCTGCTGTGGCTGGCTGTTCTGGTGTCCTTGGGCAGGATTCTGCTGCTGGGAGGAGGAGCCACCGTTGCCCCAACGGAATCCGGGGTGATCCCGACGAATCCCGGGCTGAGGGTACCGGTCGTACCAAATCCCGTTGACTTCCATCAACGGTTCCTGCTCGAAAGAGGGTGGAGGAAGAACTGCCAGTGGCTGCTCCGGCTGATACACCACCATCTGCGTCTCCTGAGATGGCGGTTGCTCTGGATGGTACTGTAGCAGTGGAACCGGCTCTGCCTGAACACGATTCACCTGCCGGTATGAGGTAGAGGGTTGGTTGGAACTGCTACTGTCGGAGTCAGCCCGTGACCTGGGAGGCTGTTGGGAGTGAGCTTGTGCCTCCTGAATGCATAGGATTTGAGTTTTCAGGTCACTCATGGTTTTGGTGAGAAGGTCCATCTGAGCAAGACCTTGGTTCTGCTTCTTCTCGAGGATCTCCATGCGGTCCAACTTTTCACTAATAATACCCATGTCGGCTGCTGCTGATTCGGCTTGGGCTGCAGCTACCGACGTTGTGTTGGGACCGGCATCGATGCGGGCGATCCTCTGAAATGATCCCGCTCCTTGCGGGGGCTTCTGCTGTGTATAGACTCGGGCCTGGGTCATCACTGTGGATTTTTCTGCCATGCCTTCATAGATGGCCCAGACGTCGTCTACTCCCTTGGAGAAATAGGACCCACCGCAAGAGGCGTTCACAAGCCCCTGCAGCTCCGGTGTCAGCCCACAGAAGAAACTCTGTACGAGATTGGGCTTGGAGATATCATGGTGCGGACACCGGTCGATGAGCTCTCTGAATCGATCCCATGCTTCATGGAACTGTTCATTTGGGATCATGACGAAATTGCTGATCATGGCTCAAGCTGCGTTGGTCCGGCCGAGAGGGTAATACTTCTTCAAGTACGCGGTCCGGAGATCTGCCCATGTATCGACGAATCACCCAAGATGTTTGAGCCAGTAGGCGGCTCTATCAACCAAAGAGAAAGGAAAGGCGATCATCTTTATTGTGTCCTCGGTCATCAACCGATCATGGATAGTGCTGCAAATCATCTCAAATTCCTGGAGGTGGAGGTGCGGCTATTCGGTCGGCAACCCGTGAAACTTGGGTAGCAGCTGAATCGTGTGGGGCCGAAGCTCGAAGTTTCCGTGGATTGGCGGGAGTCTGATCCACTGGTGAGTGAGGGATGCAGCTGGGTTGTGCAGTTCCCTCATGATAGTCTGTGGCGGTCGCTCAGCGTCTGGATCGCCTCCTCCTGCATCGGGTCCTCCTCCTCCACCTCCGCCACCGCCCCCAGGTCGGTTCTCTCTCATCTGTGCTATCTCTCTCATCAGGTCACCCATGAATGTTCCCTGGTCCCGGATCTGTCTCTGCATGGTCTCCAGGGATGCTAACAAGGAGTTGTTGATGACCACTTGATCGATTATGAACGGAGGGTGATCGTGGTCATCTGGGTGCTCGCCTCTGTCTGCCATTGCTGGATTCTCTGAAAAAGCAAAAGAGGCCATTTCAGGTGCTGTTGAATGAGCCGAACTCTGTGATGCACTGAAGTCTGAAATGATTGGACTGAGAGAAGGAGAATGGGAAGGGTGGTCGAGGGGGAACAGGGTGGATGTGAACTCGGGCTCGGAGAGCGGACTCTCCGAGGCATTCCTAGATGAGTAAGGAGGAGTGCTAGATAGCGGTGCCGACAAGGTCGGCCTAAGAGATCTCTGTCCCATTATCTTGATTATTCGAGAAGAGTGGGGATAATGCAAGAGAAGAAGAAGATGATATGCAACAAAATTGTGCACAATTGTGCGGAGTTTTTGATCTTGACCTAAATAAATCTAGCAATCAAACGCAAAGCAAGGGTGATTTCACCAACTCAACTCGTGAAGCCGTGAAGGTTCGGCTTTTATCTTGTCAATTTTAGCTTGTTTTCAGGTATTTATCTTATCACGAGTCCTTAGAACGCTACGCCTATAGGAGCGAGAGTATTGCCAGGAAAGTGTCCCCGTACTTGTCCTCCTCCTGTGTAACCTGTAACTTGCGCTTTTTGAGGTCCTTGTAACCCTTCCTGGATCCCTACTCAGCCAAAGAAATAGAGGGAGGAAGCCGATAGGCGAAACCGATACTTCGGACCTCGCGCGCAACGGAATCACCCGTGAGCGTGCAAGATCCTACTCGGACGCAGCCGGTGAGACAGACACACCCGTGAAGGCGTGGCCTAAGCTCGGTACTTCGGACAAGGCCAGCGCTCACACAATAGTGAGTCACCAATGGCGACCAAGTCCTACTCGACTACGTACGATAGTAGCGCCAATACTTCGGAAATCCAGGCGATACACAAGGCAGCCACAAGTTGGGTTTTTGGCTCTAATCCTTACGAAGCGCTCACCTCACTTGGAAGGAGACCTTCCCATGCAACCTGAATACAAGTGAGGGTTACTCTCCCCAAGCAATGAATCCAATTACCGATTTTATTTTTGGTCAAGTTTTCTTAGCAGTCCCTTTTTTAATTTTTTTGGTGTTATCGCTTCTTTTGAGTAGATTCAAACAAGCGCCTAACGATTTTTGTATTTTCTTGATCCTACTTTGTTCCAAAAACAGAGGGAGAATAGAGTCGGAAATGCCGTGCAAGTCGACACCAAGGTGGAAATCTCACCTTTGTGTCTAAATGATGCATGCAAAGTAAGGAGACTTACAGCGAATCCCAGCTCTCTCCATGCGGGATGCAAAGCAGAATTTTTAAACCTACACTACATGGCGATATGCAAGCGGAAATCGTCCTAGAACAGGCAACTGCTAGCGTGAAGAACCACAACCTAGATACTAACTCCTAATCCGAATGTCCGGTCTAGGCTCACCCCTCCTCTGCTCAACACATTTGAGTTAGGAGAAAGCGCTTGTTCGGGTGTGAGCTCACGGCGCGTGGATCGGAAGCTACTAGCTAACTATTTAATTAATCTAAGTCCAAATACGAACTATAGGAACATGCAAGAGTTATTAGGGTGTTTGGACCTAGGCTAGTCGAATCAAGCATGACCTATTCTAAGAGCTCAATCCACAAAAGAAAGGAAAATGAAAACAAAACCGGAAAATGACAAGCGATGAAAACGCGATCAAAACTGCGGTGAGCCCCCGGGTGAACAAACACCCGGAAATTAGGCCCGGTAGTGTCTAAGTGTCCAAGAGTCCAAATGTACCTGTATTATTACAATTCAACAAATCACTCTCTCACAAAGATAAAAGAAAAGCTAACTAATCACTCTTTCTCACTCTTCTCGCTCTCTCCTGTCGGCTTGGCTAAGAATAGCTGGCTCCGCGTCCCAAGGTTGCTTCGGGTCACCTAGGCGATCCGCCTTGCTCCGCGGTCCCTCGCAAGAAGACAAGAAAAGAAATGGTCAGATAACTCAGTCAATCAATATCACAAATGCAAGAGATAAAAACTAGAGCTATGGTAGACAATCAACACAAGCAAAATATAAACTACTCGCTGTTGCTCCCCGGCAACGGCGCCATTTGATAATGTCGGAAATCGATGTGGTTGTATCGACTCACAAGGCGAGTCAACAGTCGGTGTTTGACCACACAAATTCTGAAATTAATCAACAATTAACCCACACTAAAGATCAATAAATTAGAACTAATGTGGAGTTAAAATTTATTTTTAACTCCGCACAAATAGTGTATAGTGACAAGTATGCAGAGAGTTCGAACACAGGGAGCAAACAGGGTAGTTCAAAAATTGTGCTCAAGTGTGTGTATGTGATATGTCTACACTAAGCAAATGAGCAAAGGAAATGTTTGTGGGTTTTTAATTTTTAAATTTTTTTATTTAATTTTTAATTTTGTATTTTGATTTTTAATTTTCTGATTTTTATAATTTTATATTTTATATGTTTTTTTTAGTTTTCAATATTGGAATTTAAAGACAATGGAATAAAAGACAAGGTAAAATATTTATAAGACTAAGTAAAAATTACCAAAAATTCAGAAATAAATTATTTTTAGTATTTTTAGGATTTTTTTACTGTTTTTGTGATTTTTGGGGATTTTTCAAGGTGTTTTTGGTAATTTTAATTACTGAAATAACTCAAAACAGTGAAACAAGGGCTGGCTGTGAATAAAATAGGGTTTAAAAATAGCAACCAGTACTCAAAATTTTTCACAATAATTTTCAAATAAAAGGAACAAAATAAGGAACACACAGAACCTGGGTTTGTATTTTTTAGAGTTTTCCTTGATTTTATATATTTTTTTGAAGTTTTTAAGTGTTTTTAAATTTTTAGTGTTTTTCTTTTGAGATTTTTAATGATTTTTGGACTGACACTAATAGAGAATAAAATAGACACTAGGTGAATTTTTTAGAATTTTTGGAATTGTTTTAATATTTTTTTGGTATTTTCTAAGCTAGACAGTGCACAAAAGCAAGTTTTTGATTTTTAATAAATATAAAAATAAAATAAAACAAAAACTAAAATGATAGCGTGGAAGTACACGTGTCTAGGAACTAAACCCTATTTTTGTGGAATTTTTGGACTTAAGAGGATAGGTTAAATAAATACAACAAGCATCCAATCAACACACAGGCCTAGCAGGGGTATTTATGCAATTTCTCAAACATCCAAGGGCATACATGCAATTTTCCACAAAAATATACACTGAATATTCAATTTATAGCTTCAAAAACTAATTACAAAAACCGCCTGGGTCTCTTAGAAATTTTCCCACTAGGGCGCGTGACTTGCACGCGCCTGGCGAGGACTGAAATGTAATATCTCAAAACCCTGAGGGCCTACATGCAAAATATCCAAAAAGTTTACACGTGATACGAAATTTTTAGTACTAAAACGAAATACACAAATGACCGAGGGTATCCTTGCAAAATGCCCACACCTCACGTGTACAGGTCACGTGAGGTGACGTGGCGAAGGACCTGGATGCAAATACATAAAGCTTGGGGGTATTTGTGCAAATATTACAAAAATATTCAAACTACGCAATAAAGTTTCTGGACTAAATAGAAATTACAAAATAAGCGGGGGTTGACTGCAAAATACCCTCGCTTAGGCGATCCGACGATGTAGGCGAAGGCGATGATGCGTGGCGGACATCCAACGGTTGGGCTTCAGGCGCAATCCAGCGGCGTAGGGCACGCCACTTATCCACGTGGCATCTCCTCCGAGCGCGATGACGGTTCGCCCGTGGACCGCTGAGATTAGATCTCAGATGAGATCCGACGACGTTAGGTGAAGGCGATCAAACGGTCCACGTTATAACTGGGGCCTCCTCTTAATCGGACGGCAGCGAGAGTCGATGGAAGAACAGGGAAGAAGGATTGCCGTGGAGACCTTCTCCCGGCGGTGGCGACGCGCTCCGGCGATGAATGAGCTCCAAAATGGGCCCGGAAGGTTGCTGGAGGTCTCCTCTGTCGTCTGGAAGCGATGGAGTGGCGTGGAGGTTGGCGGAGCTCTTCAGCGGCGACACGGAAGATGCGGTGCTCCAGGTGCTCCGGCGAAGGATCAAAAGGGCTTCCAGGCGCTTCAATCTGCACCAGAACCTGCACAAAAGGTTTAAGGAGGTCGAGGGCAAAGTGCCTCGACCTCAGGTGGCTCTCGATGGGGTGCGATGGGCGAGATGGGGGTTCGCCGGAGTTGCGCTCCGGCGTGGTGTTAGATGGAGTGATTAGATGAGCGATTTATCAAGGGAAGATGCTCGAAATGATCTTAGTGAGATGAGGAACTATAAGGAGATAAAAAGAAACACAAAACGGCCTCGATGGCCTGGGGGCCAGAGGGTGATTACCTCAACGGTGAAGCTTCACCGGAGGTTGGAACTCGCTCAGATCTTGGTGCCTTCCGCAGCCTTGAAGCTCGGAGCGCGGAGCTGTCACCTCCAGGCGTCTCGAGCACAGCCAAAGGGGGAAGAAATCTGGGAAATCGCGGTTCAAATTTGAATCGAGCTTCAGGATTTTCTTAAGTAGGGTTGACGGTCGTGGGGGAGAGACCGAGGTGTGGTGGTTGATTCAACGCTCGAAAACCCAGATAATCGTCTAGGCGAGCATGAGAGATGATAGCAGATCAAGGTTGCAGAAGGTGGGATCACCAGAAGATGAAAGACCTGGCCTCGAAAAATCCACAAAAGTGGGTCAAAAACGAGGCCAGGCAGAGCTACAGGACCTAGGGTCACCTAGTTGACCGGAGTCAACTAGGGTTTGTGCCTGGTTGGTCCACGTGGACCAACCAGGAAAAACCTTGATTAATCTTTTATTAATTCATTTAAAAATAGAAAACAATCGAATTAAATTATGATTATTTAATAAAAAAATATTCGTTATTTTATGTAGTATTTTATTATGATTTTTAATTAATTTTATGAGTTATATTTTTACAAGTTACCTTTTTAACCCTATATAGGTATAATACCTATGTATTTAAGTATTAAATTTTTATTTTGTGTATTTTGATTTTATTATTTTAATTTGTTATTTTCTAAAATTATAAAATACTATTATATACACAAATATAACTTTATTTTATTTTTCTGATTTATTATATAATTAATAAATTATAAGAATGTTTTGTACAGGTATATGTATAGGCAGTATACCTATGTATCCTTTATACAAGTATTTTTATTTTTGTATTTTCTTTGCATTTTATTCTGATTTTAGTACACATATATATTACAAAAAATATTTACATAATTATAAAAATATAAAAATGAATAAATAATGGATAAAGAATAAATTGAATATTTTATTCAGTACAGGTATACAATAGGGGTCCAAAACTCAACTTTCAAACCGTAGCTCCGCCAAATGCGAAACCAACACCATTAAATAGATTATTTTATTCTATATACAATTAAAGGTGAGTTTGCTACATTTGGAGTTGTCAGTTGTGAGATACGGGTCTGGAAAGTTGGGTTTCTGGATTCTTATTCAGATCATAACTTTTTATCTGTGTATTCTTTTTCGGTGAAATCAATTTTGTATTTTTCTTTATAAAATTATCTACAACTTTCATGTACAAAGTTCCTTTATTTGATGTGTAAAAAGTGGAACCAAAAATAGGTCCCAAAATGAATGAATAATTATAGGTATTTGACCCTTATCTCCCCCTACTTTATTCCTTGTCGACCTATTCATCAAGATGCCTAGGTCTCGGGGGTTTTGGGTCATAAAATATTTACAATATTATATTCTTTTTCTTTTCTTTATTTATTCTATAATTTTGGCCTTAATTACAGTATTTTATACATTATCTGAGTGCACATGCATGAATGCTAAGATGCTCTATTTAAGGGTATTTACAGGCATTTGCTAGGGTTTTTGATGCCAAAATGATAGAATAAAGATGATGAAATGTGGATTCATCAGTTAGCAGCCTTGGAGGAGTTGAGAGATACCGCCTTCTCAAACAGCCTATAGTATAAGGAGAGAGTGAAGGAGTGGCATGATTCTCACATCAGCCACAAGCATTTTGAGCCTGGACAGAGAGTATGGTTGTTTGATGCAAGGCTTCGTTTATTTCCAGGGAAGCTACAGAGCAAGTGGAAGGGACCCTACTTGGTGAGAAAGGTACACGACAACGGTAGCATTGATATATCCGAGTTGTCTTCTGAGAGTACCTTTTGTGTGAACGGCCAGTGGCTCAAGCCATTTCTAGATCATGTGCCGCGGGTCGTTGATGTTGCCCCGATTCATTTTGCGTGAGATGTGGTCTTTGACTCACATCTATTGCATCCCACGCCTGATTCTCACTGATCTTCCGACTTGTATAGATCCAGATGTCCATATCATCACATTCTTTAGTCCCACATCCCTTTCTTCATCTTTTGATTATGCTATACTTAGGGTGCACTTTACCCTAAGTATAGGGGGGATGTGAGACCTTCGGGTATTTCTTTTGTTTCTTTCTACCCCTGTTTTTGCTGCCTATACTTAGGGATATTTTACCCTAAGTATAGGGGGGATAGACCTTGTACATTCTCCACTCGGTTTTTCCTTAGTATACAGCCTGCTATACTTAGGATTACTTGATCCTAAGTATAGGGGGAAGACCTGAGATCCTCTTGACTTTCTATTCATTCATTCGTCTTTTTATATAGCCTTCCTTTTCACTTCCCTATACCTAGCACGAGTTATGTCTTCTTCATCGCTCTTGACTCTGAGGACATCGTTCGAGATAAGTATAGGGGGGTGTGTATATATTTCATATATACTTTATCCATAACTCGTACTTTGTGTGAGTGTGTTAATAAATAAAAATGGCTAAAAACCATAAAAATCACAAAAATTAAAAAAATTAAAAATTTTTCATGTACATAAACATTCTTTTATTTGCACATAAATAGCTAGTATACAAATTATTTTTTGTAAAAATGTTTTCAAAAACCTTTTGTGTAAAGCTTGTGTAAATAGTTTCTTATCCAAATTATGTATATAGTACAAAATTTTTCCAAAATGTTTTGAAAATCAAAAGTTTGCAAAAATCTTGTGTAAATGTGTGTAAATACCTTTTGCAAAACTTGCACTTCATGCATCATTCATTCATGATTTCAAAATATTTTTCAAAAATTTTGCATGTTTGTAAAATTTGTGTAAATAACATCTTTTGTACATATGTATATAGTTTTTCTGGATGATAGTTGACATTTAAACTAGCCTGGAATCAAATTGAGAAATGGAGCTTGATTAAGATCTTAATCCACCTAATTTCTAAGAGGAACCTTATAGGGCTTAGGTTTAAGGCTTTTCAGGTTCATGGTGACTTAATTCTTTGAGTCCACTAGGCTATGATCACATGTCATCTCAATGAGCCTAAGTAGAGCATTTAACAACAACACATGACTCACATAGACAATGTCTTTACTTAGACATCAGCACTTTGCACCGAGCTCTCTACGAATGAGGTGGTGAGGAGGCAGTCTTCCTTGACTTGGGGTAGCATATGAGGGTAGTACTTCTAGGCGGAACCTCTCTTCTTCTTTTAGTGAAGGAAGTGCGTCTCAACTTGGTCCGGTTGCCATGAGGTCTAACGACGGGAGTTGTGGGTTGTAATAAAGCTTCAAAAGAGGGATAGTCTACTGGCTCAAGAGGAAAAACTCCTTGTATATATGCTGCACATGTATATGTTGTATAGATGCACTTGAAAAAAATACAAAAAGAAAATAACTCCAAAAAATGGTGGGTCTGAGAGAAAATGATAATCCCACCGAAGTATGTATATAGAGTGCAATAAGCAAAGCTTGAGTTTCATGTTCCACCTTATGTAGCTTGCAGCAGGGAGACTTGGCTACACTGGTCAAGCTCCCAAGGATACATGGCTACACTGGCCATGGTCCATTCTCTTCTTCCTCCTCTTCTTGAGCCGGTTGAACTTGAACTTAGAAGGGAATACCCCGCTCCTCGAGGAAAGAGTGGCCAGACTGAGGTCATAGAGTTACCTTGTTGGGGAGGGTTGTCAAGTTGCCATTTCTGAGGTGGAGAGCTTATACCTCACATTCACAGGACAAGGAAAGATTCATGGTCTTCAGGGTTTGTGATTGATGACTTGTTCTGATCTGAAGCATTGAGGAGTCTTGATTATAGATTAGTGGAACTTAGAGGCTGTTGAGTTTTAGGCTTAAGTCCAAATAAGGTTCCGACACATTAATAATCCAAAGATCTGATTAAGCTCCATACCTCAATTTAATGAAGGCAAGTTTAATAATCAGCCTTGATCCATGTACATTCTCTTTTTCTTTTTCTTTATTTCTTTTTCACTTTTTTTTCAAATAAGTGTTTGCTAAGGGATTAGCAAATTTAAGTATAGGGGGGTGATGAATACTCATTCATCACTCTTTATTCTTATATTTTAGCTACAAAAACCTTTGCAAATGCATGTATATTTTTGTAAATATAAATAATTACCAAAAGCATGCATGGTGTAAATAGTAATAATTAGCATGTTCTTGTGCAAAAATAAAAGAATAAAGATCAAAAAGGAAAAGAGGGAAATATTTAGAATAAATATTGAGCAACCTAACCCAAGGGAGGGCTCAGCATGGGCCTGACCGCATAAAAGCAAAAGTAGAGGGAGATAGGGGCTCATGTGTGTAAATATATATGTAAATATAATAAAAGTATTTTCCTCCAAAAAAAGAAGAAAATGGGCTTGTAAATACTTGTATATATTTATAAATATAAAAACCAAAATAAAAAATAGAAAAATAAAAAGAAAACAAAAACCTTCCCCTTGTACATATTTATCATGTACATAGCCACCACTTAGATTTATTTCACCTTATAAATAAATAAAATTAATTTTTATAAAATTTGTAAATATCCTAAATTTTATGTGTAAATAAATAAATTAAAAAACCATTAAAACAAAAACAAAATAAAAAGAACAAAATTAAAAACCCAAAAATACATTGTAAATATACCATGTATATACATGTACATATGTATTTATTTCACTATTGTATATAAATAATAAAAATAAAATAAAAATATCTTTTTTATTCCTTATTTTATGATATGAATAAATAAAATATAAAATAGGAATAAAAGTGTATAAAAATAACAAATTAAAAATCAAAAAGAAAATCCATATATTGTAAATATACATATATAGCTATATAATGTAAATACCTTATTTTATTTTTGAAAAATTAATTAAAAATCATTAAAAAATAGAAAAAAATTAAAACAAAAATATTTAATGTTTTGACCTTTTAATAAATCGGCCATTTACTTTTTTTAAATGATTTTACAAATCTTTTCCACATGGCCTTTTCCTATTGGTCCAGGGGGTTGTTGACCGCCCGGTGAACTTCCCCCCCAGGACCACTTCACACGGGTCCTGGGTGCCCGACCCAATTTCTCGGATTTTTCCCATCCATACCCGATCCCCTCACACCTAAACCCCGGGTCCGCTCCACGCGCAACACATCCGACACCCTCGCCGGAGTGCCCGCCTCGGGATCCGCGCTCCCCATTGCCCTACCCGATCAGATCTTGCCGGACCTGCACCCAAATAAATTCCGAGCTCCGCCACTTCATTCCTGATCTTTGGCTCATTCTCTCCTCCACCAGTGACCTCCACCTTTCGCGCGAGAGTGACAGCTTGCCCCGGAGGTGTAGCAGCGAGGCTGAGGGTGAAGAGACATTGATCCGGCGGGATAGCTCCGCCGTGCTCCGCCCAGAGCAGGAGACAGAGCCTCGGACGTCGACGCTCCTCGAGGCAAGGACCCAGAGCTGCCCAAGCTCACCCACAGTCGACCCATCCACCCAGGTAGCTTAGATCTCTTCTCTATTTCTTTAATTTTTGATTAGCCCCAAAACGCCCCGTCGCCGACCACCTTCGACTCCGGTCACGTTCGCCTTCCACTCGATCATCGGGCTGCACCATAGCCTCTGCCTTCCTCTCGTGCACGTTCTGCACCCCTACATTCAACCCAGCTCGTACAGGAGCTGGGGTTCGAGCTCCTCCGTCCACCCCCTCGCCGGAGCTCGCCCGCACCGACTCCCCGACCACTTTCACCACGCCTAACGGGGTCGAGGCAGTTTGCCCTCGACCTGCGAGCTTGCCGGTGCACTTTGCAGGTTCATCCAAGCCCATCTGAAGGCTTGGACCATTTGGTCTAGCATCTCCGCCTCCGCCGACCTCGCCGGAGCTTCCCAGGGCTCGGTTGGGTCATCGGAGGTCTCCAGCAGACGCGGAGGGCCCGCAGCTTCCTGTTCCGATCATCAGAGGGCTCCCAGGAGGA
This sequence comes from Ottelia alismoides, assembly GCA_037367405.1. Lineage (NCBI taxonomy): Eukaryota > Viridiplantae > Streptophyta > Magnoliopsida > Alismatales > Hydrocharitaceae > Ottelia > Ottelia alismoides. The sequence goes on from JAZKJV010009944.1 coordinate 718,569, forward strand.
GACCAGCGCTGTCGACCCCGGCGAAGTTCGCCGGAGGCCAGTTCGTCCACCATCCTTCTCCGCCGTCCGATCGACCCCGAGCTCCAGATTTGATCACGTCCGTCCGTTCGAGGAGCAGCATCGACCGCCAGATCCTTTGAGGGTCGATCTCCACCGTCGATCCAGCGAGATGCAGTCACCGCCTCCGTCCACCGTTTGATCTTCCACGTGGCAGCTCCTGGACCGTCCGATTAGCGTCGAAGACCCAGCCTTGGGCGCCACCCCTTCCCAGCCGTCCGATCAGTGACGTGGCACCCATCCGTCGGCTCGACTTAATAAAGGGTAATTTACCCTTAGGCCCTTCTCTTTAGTTTATTTCGAGTTTAGTCATGTAAATACATAGTGCAGTTGTTTTATTTTTGGTACATTTGCACTGTAGTCCCTGAGTTTTATTTTATTCGCACATATGCCCCTGTGTATGGTGTAGCACGTGCATCGGCACGTGCCCTTTTGGGTTATTTGCTTGCTTAGCCCTGTAGTTCTGGACTGTTATGAAATGAAGAAATATTTTTAGATATTTGCATTGATACCCCTGTGCGTGGTTTATTTGAGCATGTGCTTTTTATTTGTGGGTAAATTACATTAAGTTCCATGGGCTTTTAATACTTGTTATTATTTAGCCCAGGAACTTAATTTCTTTGCATTTAGGTCCCTGAGTGCCCCAGGCACGCGCTACGCGCGTGATTCCTTGGGAATTTTGCACCGGACCCCCCAGAGCTTTGGGTATTTGCACTCAGGTCCCTGTGCACAATACCTAAGTTTCATTTTTGAATAAAACATCAAATCTATTCCAAATTCCATGAAAATTGGACACATGGCTCCTGCCATAGTGTAAAATTTTCTAGAATTTTTGGAGACATTTTTGCTTTTATTTGATATTTTTAAAAAATCAAAAACATCCATTTTCGTTACTGTCTAAATTAAAAATTCACAAAAAAAATATTAAAACCTACCTAAAAATTACAAAAAAATTAGCTATTGTTGCTTTTGTTGCACTTGATTTTCTGGCCAATTTTGGCCATTTTTCATTATATAAAACTCATAAAAATTCAAAAACACCTAAAAACTCATAAAAATTCTAATAATTAATCTAAAAATCCAAAAATCATAAATCAAGTACCCAAATTTTTCTTAAACTTTCTAGTTTATAGGAAAATTACCTCCAAGAGCTAAAGAGGCCTTTTTGCATTTTAAATTGGCCTTTTTCTCTTGACTGGATAGTGCCTTTAGTTTCTTCCCCTTGTTTGATTTTTAGAAAATTAAATAAACATCAGAAAAATCCCAAAAATTCACTAAAAACAGTAAAAATTATAAAACACATAAAAACATTTTTATTTGAATTTTTGCTTGATTTTTGATGCATTAAATAAATTGTTGAATTGCCTTGTTTATTTGTTTTCCTTAATTTCTTAATTAATTAAAAATCCAAAAAATATAAAAAGAATTAAAATCCACCAAAAATAGTTTATTTTTACTTTTATTTCCTTTTTGGACTACTTCGTTGCCCATAAGGCCATTACGTGCTCCTTGTGTTCGACCCTGGTCGCTATACCAGGTTAAAATAATAGCAAGACCGCTATTGGATTTTGAGTTGTTTTCATCTTGTTTGGTGGTCTATTTTTCTGGATCGACCACGTTTGGTGACTTGGGTCGCAACGACCCTTGAGTACCTTATACCTGAGTCGCTTGGCGTGTCATCAGTGGGTGAAGAGATGCATCACAACGGCTTCCTACTCGGTCCTGGTGAATAGCCAATTGGAAGGGATTTTTTTCCAGCCCCAACGGGGGATGAGGCAAGGATGCTCGTTGGTGCCGCTTTTATTTGTCATTGTGAGAGATGCGCTGGCAGTGATGATGAGGCTGGCAACAGAGAATGGATTCTGCGGGGGTTACAGAAGAGAGGGCATCTCCATCCCCATTCTGCAGTATGCGGACGACATAATCCTTTTTATTGATGGAAATCCGGAGCATACGAAAAATGCTTCCAGCATCATGGAGATTTTCGGTGAGGTGTCGGGGTTGAGGTTGAATAGGGAGAAGTCGAAGATCTTCCCTTTTGGCGTCACGAGGGAGGAGACAAGTGCCCTCTGCCGGCAGCTGTGTTGCCCAGAAGGATCCCTCTCCACCACCTATTTGGGCCTCCCCCAGGTGGCTGGTCAACTGAGGGTGAGGGACTGGAAGGGGATGATGGACAAGATAGTGAGCAAGTTGGCGGGGTGGAAGGAAAGAACTTTGACCAAGGGCGGAAAGATGGTGCTTCTCAAACATGTTCTTTCTGCAATACTGATTTTCTTCTTCTCCACGTGGTTGGTGCATGTGGCAGTACAGAAAAGAGTGGAAGGGATGATGAAACACTTTTTTTGGTCGAAGGGAAAGTAGGAGGGTGGGAGTCTGCACCTGATTGGTTGGGACACTGTGACTTTGCCTATGAAGCTGGGAGGCCTAGGTGTCTAAAATTTGGAGCTTATGAATAAGGCCCTCCTGACAAAGTGGGCCATCAGAGTCTACGGAAGAAGGACATGGTCTGCAACATGCTGCGGAGCAATTAGGGACTCAAGGGTAAATGGAGAGTGGAGTCCTGCAGGCGGTTGTCTTCTCTCTGGAAAGGGTTGTCCTGTGTCATGCCGGAGTTGGAGGAGATGGTTCGACCAGTACTAGGGAATGGGCATAATTTCATGTTTTGGGAAGACGACTGGCTGGGTGAGGGCACACTTAGGGATAAGTACCCGTGCTTGTATGCCATTGCACCCAACAAAGATGCCATGGTGCACCTTTTTTAGTCGGTTGGATCTTGGTGCCCCACCTTCGTGGTTGCTCTATCGGACCAGAGGTGTGAGGAGGTTGAGGCCCTTTTGGGAGACCTAGCAGATGTCGAGGGTTGTGGAGGGTGTAAAGATCACTTTGTGTGGACATATGGAAACTTCTCTGTGAAGAAGATGTACAAATTTTTCTGTAGGTTGCTAGGGACAGAGCGGGGGGGGGGGGGACCAGATATACAAGATTATTTGGGTTAGCAAGGTTCCAATGAAAATAAAGGTTTTCATGTGGTTGATGCGGCATGGGCGACTACTCTCAAAGATGCGTAGGGCAAGGATACTTGGAAGCGAGGACACTGTCTGCGACAGATGCGGCATCGAACATGAAGATTCAGAGCATCTCTTTTTTGGATGTGTTTCGTCACGAGAGGTTTGGGAGCAGACAGACTTGTCTTGACTTAGGCCGAGAAACAGTGAATCTTACTGGAGGGTGGTGAGGGCGGCATGCAGCAACACGCAGGAGAATGTGGTTGTTCCTTTTGCCTTGTTGTGGGCCATTTGGTGTGCGAGAAACAAGAAGATTTTCCAGAATAATACTTTCGTGTGCGGCAATGTGCTGGGTCATTCAAGAGCTTTAGTGCTTATGTGGCAAAACATGTAATTTTTCTGTTTTTTAAGCCTTTGGTATGGTTACGTATGAACCATATGTTGTAATCGTTGCTAAGTTCTAATCGAATGCATTTGTGGTGGGTTCCTGTCTAGGGACCACACCCTCTTTCGTCTCAAAAAAAATAAAATCTCATTATTCACTTACAATATAAGAATCGCCCCCAACCTATGATGGATCAATGTCTCTTATACTTCCCAAGGCAACGAAGACTTTGTCATCATATTAGCATCATTCGTATCCATGTGGATCATAGCGAGTATAATTAAGTTGTTTGGACTCAAGCACATATCCAATGAAACCTTATAACAATGCGTTTTAAACCTTGCATGAACGGTAGAGTTCTTAATAAGGTGAATCACGCTCTAACTGTCGTAAAAAGGATATACATGTCTTGAGCAAAATTAAGTTCATAAATGAATCTTCTTCATATACAAGAGTCCTTTGCATGCTTCTAGAAATGCACAAAATTCCACCTCTACAAAAGATAATGTTACACACTTCTGCAACCCTATTTGTCATAGGATATTGCCATGTATATATGTTATCAAGTAGCTAACTATAGATCATTTACCATCAATTTCACCTACCATATCAAAGAGTGTATAGCCAAAAGGAAATATCTTCTCTACCATAAAACAAAGACGTGTTGCTAATGCCACAAAGATCTCTAAAAATCCAATTAACGGCATATCAATGTTCTTTTTTTTTGGATTTGAGATAAGCACAATAACAACTCCGATAGACTGAGTAATACGTAGGGATGAAAATGGTTACGGATATATCCGAATATCCGCTTACCATATTCGAAAAATTACCGGATACGGGTATCCATATCTGAATATTAATCGAATACAGATCGAATATGGATATGGATTGTAAAATATTTTCGGATACGGATATGGTAATAGTTTGAGTATTCGGATCCGGATCCGGATATCCGAATACAGCATTTAATATTATTTTATATATTAGTTAATATAATAGAAGCTACAACCTCATGTTATTATATTAGTATTATACATTATATAATATAACATATTAATGATTTTAATAAACTTCTGTTTGTTTAGTGATGGGCACGAACAATGGATACAAAACCCAATCCCCTTTTTTGCTTCCGATCAACGCAGATCACCTGAACGCTCTCTTTTTTCATGATGCAACTCATGATGCAACTCATTTATATTTCATTGTCATTTTTTTTAAAATCATAATGAACTTTAATAAAAATTCAATTTGTATGTTGTCATTATTCGATCCGTAATCGGATTCCATGTTTATTGGATACATATTTTGATTTCACTCTTTATTCGATTCATATTTGGATTAGCTCTTTATTAGATCCATATTCAGATCCGCTCTTTATTCGATCCATATTCGGATTCATATCCGTATTTTTAAGGATATGGTTTTCTTAATGCATGTCTGAATCATATCTATATTCGTATTCGATAGAGATGAAGCGAATATGGATATGGAAGTAGGCATATCCGATCCGTATCCGATCCGTTTCCATCCCTAATAATATCAGGTTTATTAAATGCCATAACGTACTTCAAATTTCGTGTGACCTAGGCATGAAGAATCGTCTCAATATCCTTCTTTTCTCCTTCTTTCTTTAGGTTGTACAATAGTTGATTCATTTTTAGCTTCTCTTTCTTTTTTTTTTTTACTTTTTTTGTTTGTTAATCAAGTCGTTCTGTGGGTAAGGATCAATAAATATAATTACAGATTTATTTCTTCTTTTCTTCTTTGTTAGTCTTCATATATGTATAATATATACATCCATCATTGTTTCTTCGTCTTTTCTTCTTTTCTTTTTTGGCGTGTTTTTGTGCATTAATAATGCATTCTTATATTTGAGAGTATTTTTACATAAATAATATATATATATGCATATTTGTTATGAATTTTAGGATCAAGTGAAAGAATAAGGTGGGATAAAGATAGGAATAAGAGTGAAATAAGATGAAATAATGGGGAATAGTCGTACCACGGGGAATCGCGTTGGGGGCTTATTCCCCTTATTCCATTCCTCCTTATACCCCAAACGAACAGGGCCTTAGATTCATCAGAATTGTTTCGCCAAAGGAAATATCCATCAACACTTCCTTTTTTCTAGTGTATTTTATTTAATTCTTTGTGTCACTAAGTATGGGATTTGATGTGTTTTCTTTACGATTTCTTTACGATTTTTGCCCGTGATTTTCATTTTTAACGATTTTTATCTATGCAAGTACAGTTCATATGGATGAATGGAAGTAAAGTGATTTTTATTTTTTTTCATATTTATTCATTATAATACGGGATAAAATTTACAACATTGCCATCATTAGCTAGCATTGTTTTAAAAACTAGACCGGACCAGTCAGTTCGACCAGTCCAACCGACGAACCGGGACTGTACCGGTCTGGTTAACTAGTTTATACCAGTTCGGTTCGAATGTTCAAATTTTAATCAATCAGCCGATTCAACCCATTATTTTTAACATGATTTAACCAGGTTCAACCAAAGTTGAACTACATTTAATTTTTAATTTATTTAAAAATAATGCTAGCAATGAGAATTAAACTCATGACCTTTAGTTATCTATTTCAAACTCCTATCAACTAAACATACTTTTTGCACGTAATAAATTTTAAATATATTTAAACTACTATTATGTTATATATAGAGTATCTGGTCCAAATAATATATATATATGGTATGCATGACATTTGATGATGCATAAAATTTTTTTATATATATACTGTGAGATATATACATTGTCTATGTATTTTAGTTTTATTTCAAGTATACTTAAGTGGTTATTTTATATACATTTTGTTTCATTTCGATTTGATTAGTCGGTTCAACCATTTTTTTCTCATTCGATTTAATTCAATTTTAAATAATGATAACGTGATCATACGGTTAAAATAGTTTGATTATAGGGATTTTATCACTTGTGCCCCTCCGAGATATCGCAATATCAGTTATACCCCTATCTTTTTGGTAATATCAGTTGTGCCCCTAACTTCTTGTTCCGTCACCAGTTGTGCCTTCCGTCAGATTGACCGTCAAAAAATTAAAATAACCATGGTTTATTCAAACCATGGTGTGGTTAAGAAGGGCATTATGGTCCATACCCTTCTTCATCTTCTTCCTCCTCCATTTGTTCTTCTTCCTTCTATTCATAATTTCTCTCTCTTACTAAAACCTTCATGCATCCATCGAATCTCTAAAATTTTTATATTTCCACGGACATATCACTCGTTACGGATCAAACGATGAATTTTATTTAATTTTTGGATGACTTTTTATGAATCAATTAGTAAAAAATTTATCAAAATTTAACAAAAAAACTCAACTCCAGTTTCAGCCACCTCAGACGGAGGAGGAGGGCGGAAGGCCGGAGGAGACGCGGGGGCCGGAGGAGGGATAGGCGAGGAGGCGGCGCGGGTAGATAGAGGCGAGAACCACCATGCTTTTCCTCGAGCACGACCATCAGACGAGTTCACCCACCTTCGATACTGTTCTTCCCTGTCAGGTACCTCATCTCTTCTTCTTTTTATTTCCATCCTCTGTTGTTTGTTCTTCTACTCTTGTTCTTCATCTTCTTCGCCATTCTTCTCTCTTCTCTGTTTCGTCCATCTCTCAGTCTCCCGCTTCTTGTTGCTATCTCCTGCATTACCTCCACATCCGGCTACACACGGTGGCCGGAGCGAAGCTCCACATCCCTCACAGCACCATAGAGCACCACCCAACACCACACTCCTGTACCTGTTGATCGTAAGTTGAACCAAATAAATTGTTGGCCGAGTCCTCCTAGACACGAGCCCATGTTCATTGCAGGTCTACAGAAGATACACGCAACCGCAAATGTCGGCTCTACGGATCTCGATTATAACAAAAAAGAAGGCAGTTCATCGTTAGCCATACGGAGAAGAGGATGTTTGCAGCCGCAAGTTTGGTCTTTCTCCACACGCCTTCTCCGGAGAGGACTGGAATCGGAGCCTTTTCGTCTGTGCGGACTAAAGAAGAAGGGGGAACCCTCCTATGTTCTGCCTTCCACCTGTAGCTGGAATCTTGCCACTGCCTTCGACGTTCTACGGAGCAGCACAGTGGAACATCGCCTGAGGGCAGCCACCTTCAGTTGCAGTTCGACGAAAGGAGGGGGCGAACCCATGGAATGCCCCTTCCTCTTTCCATCATCATAACACTAAGGGATAGGTGGAGAGCTCGAGGCGAAGCTGGCGGCGCGGGGCAGGGGCGGGGGCGGCGGTAGAGAGGGAGGAGGAGGAGGTGGAGGAGGAGGAAGAAGAGGATGGGGAGGAGGAGGAAGAAGAAAAGATGAGGAGGGTGTAAAATGACCTCCTAACCTTTTTTTTTAAAGTAATTCCGTCTATGTCCTCAAAGTTAACGGCCGTTTGCACTGTGGATGGACGGTCACTAACCCGAGGGGCACAAGTGATAAATTATCAAGTTTTAAGGGGCACAACTGATATTACCAAAAAGATAGGGGTATAACTGATATTGCGATATCTCGAAGGGGCGCAAGTGATAAAATCCCTTGATTATATGATTCAACCGAGCGATCCTTTCGATAAGGTTTCCGATTCGGTGTCCGATTTCGAAACCGGTGTCCGATTTCGAAACCATTGCCAGCTAGTTCTTGCGCAGGCCAATTGAAAAGAGAAAGGATGCTTGCCATTAGTTGCTTATTTCTCTCATGTCATATCCCGCGAGACATATATGATGCCCCCAAAGATGCTCACATTGGCAGGCTTCGGGACACAACACAAATATAGTTGTATATGCTCGGTCCCTACCATGTGCCAGAAATTTGGACCACGTCAAATGATATCACGAGCACCCCACGGAAGAGACACGATACAGTAAAAGCATCATATTACAAGACCAAGTTGCCATCAAATCGATCAGGTTCTTCCCAAATTATACATTGGTTTATATTATGTGATATATCTGTGTTGACATGACGACAGAAGCAGAACCCACCACCCCCACAATACCAGTGTAAAGAAATAAAAGAAAGCATGCACCGCCACAGCTTTAAGCGAAGACAGAGAACAAAGCAAAGCAAAGCTGCTTTACACAGTTTTATAGCATCAATCGAACACAAACAGCAACATTGTTTCAGTGGACACTCGCTCACATCAAGCAAACTAAAGATCAATGCTCTTCCACTGCCCCATTATAGAACAGAACAGAACATCCATCATCATAGATGTGATCCTATTAACAAATAACCTCCCTTTCTCCTTTTCCAGTTTCGATTGATGTCTTTTGATCAACCAGCAATTGCTGACCGAACTGCCTTTTTCTACTACCATTGATAGAGATGTTATATATCTCTAAGATCACCATCTTCGATATGTGATGGGATCACAAGGGCATGATCCTCGAGATGACAATGGGGCTGCGCACGATGCGCCTCCCGTCCGACCATGAGAGGTAGCCGTAAGTTACACCATTGTCATCAGCCACTGCTAGTCCACTCACATCGGCGGTCACCGTGACAATGAAACTCTTCTGCTTGACCTCTGGAGTGAACGCCAACCTCTATGGCTTCACTCTCACGTTCACCTTCCCCTTACCGACGCCGCCTATCATGTCTACCTTCGCCCTGTACACGGTATTTGCCTCACCTACGTTCATCACCGTCCTTATAAACATCTTCGTGGTGTCATTGCTGCTGCTGCCGTCAAACACCACTGAGAAAGATGGATAATTGAAGCTGTCCACGGCATTGCCGGGCTTCTTTACTGGACATGAGACCGGCTCGTGGGTGATCACCTGTATGGTCTTTGGCCCGTAGCCGATGGAGCAGAGGAACTCGACGTAATCCTTGTCGCCAATGTCGTAAATGAGCCCAGGGTCCATTGCGCGATCCAGGTGCAGCTGCCCTGCACCGAAATCCAGCGGTGTCGAGGACCTGCCCGTCGACTCATCCATAACCGGATGCAGCTGGTTGTCCGCTACGCTGGCGCTGGTCATCATGGCAGAACGGATGGCGGCAGGGGACCATTCCGGGTGCGCCGACTTCAGCAATGCTGCGGCACCGCTGGCGTGCGGGCAAGCCATGGAGGTCCCGGAGAGGATGTTGAACTCAGTCTTCCTCGAATCGGAAGCCAATCCCGTGGGGCCTACGGCGTCCGTCCACGCCGCCAGGATGTTCACGCCGGGCGCAATGAAGTCGGGCTTTAGTATTCCCGGAGTCAGCCCGTTGGGTCCTCTGCCGGAGAAGGAGGCGACCACCGGTGCGGGTTTAACGCCGATGAGCGTACCCTTGAAGAGAATGGTCGCTGTTGGGTTGGTGGATGACGAAGCGTAGGCCTTGAGAAGGTCGCCCTCGTCGGCTCCCACGGCGCAGGCGGGGAGGATGTGGGCGTCTCCGACGAGCCCCTCACCGTTGGACAACCCATTAGCGAGGATCATCCCGACGCCGCCGGCCTTCTTGACGACGACCCCCTTCGCCACGCGGGGGCTGCTCCCTCTCTCGCATATGACGATGGCGCCGGAGACGGCCTTCGGGTCGAGGGAGTTGTCCATGCAGAGCGACGACGACATGCCACCCGTCTTCCCCGGGTATATCACCGGGTACATATTGCCGGCGAGAGGTTTGCCGGAGTAGAGTGACACCCCCGACAGCCTCCTCCCGTCGCCGAGCACCACGTCCGCCGGGAACGTACGGTCGATTGTACCGGCGCCCACAGTCGCCAGCCACGGCGCCACGTTGGTGACGGACATGCTGGTGGGTCCGTCGTTGCCTGCCGAGCTTGATACGAAGACTCCCCTTTTGACGGCACCATACGCACCGACAGCTATAGGGTCGAGGTAGTAAGGGGAAGTCACGCCGTCGCCACCGCCAATGGAGACGGAGATGACGTCAGCACCGTCGGCGACGGCCTGGTCGAAGCCGGCGAGGATGTCGGAGTCGAGGCAGCCGGAGCCCTTCCAGCAGACTTTGTAGACGGCGAGGCGAGACTTGGGCGCTACCCCCTTCGCAATGCCTTGCGCGTAGCCGGACATGCTGGCCTGGAAAGCATGCCTACCGGCAGCGGTGGAGGCAGTGTGGGTCCCGTGGCCGTCCGCGTCGCGAGGGGAGCGGTACTCCAGGGTGTCGTTAATGGCAGGGCCACCGAGGGCGGCCGCGGCGTCGTGGCCTTTGGAGAATGACCTTGCACCGACGAGCTTCCGGCTGCAGAGAGAAGGCGGGTCGAAGTCGCAGGATCCTTTCCAGCGGGGAGGGACGGGGCCGAGGTTGAAGTCGGAGAAGGAGCGGCGTTCCGGCCAGACGCCGGTGTCGAGGACGGCAACGATGACGTCGGAGCCGTAGTCGGAGTCGGACCAGAGGCCCTGCTGGTTGCGGAGGCCGAGGAACTGCGGGGAGCGGGTGGTGTGGAGCTGGCGTCGTCGGTCGGGAAGGACGGCGAGGACGGAGGGGTGGGAGGAGAGGGAGGCGGCGGCGGTGGGTGAGAGCACGGCGGAGAAGCCGTGGAAGACGGTGGAGTAGACGTGGAGAAGGGATGAGGAGGAGGAAGAAGATGATGATGAAAGAAGGGAGGAGGCGTACCAGTGGGCCGCAGTGGGGAAGACGGAGGGCATGCTCTGCTGGTCCACACGCACAATGTAGGCCTTGTTCTCCTCCGCCGACGCGATCAGGGTGAGGAGGAGGAGGAAGCAGCAGCAGCAGAGGAGGGACGAGAAGTAGGGACGAGGCTCCATGGTTGGAGAGGAGTGAAGTGAGTAGTGTGTCCAAGTGGTTTAAAGGCGAAAGCAGGGGAGGAGTGGGGAGGAAGGGAAAGGAGAGGAGGGGGTGGCAAAGGCAAAGGGCAAAGGGCAAGTGGCAGACATTGTTGTGTGGGTTGGGATGTGTGTCCTACAGGATGAACCAGAGGCTCCATGCCGCCAGGTGTGGGGGCGGGGATATGTTTCATCATTAGTTGTAAGTACATATATAAGTGGGTTATGTTTTAGTGGGGTTTTGTGCACTTAATCGGGTTGGCTTGCATGGATTGTGCATTGCATGGTGTTAAGGTTGGGGGTGGTCGTGGTCCTAAGACCATGGTCTGGTCAGTCCTGCCGGAGGGACGCGCGCGGGTTGGTTCGTTTGCCCTAGTGCATTGGAATCTCCTCCCACTTTCCCTGGCTTTCTTTTCTTTGCTGGATGGTGTTCTTGTGCTTTCTTCTAGTTTTACTCATTTTTACTTGGAACCAAAATTTTCTTTTTAAGAGCTATAGATAACTCCCCTTTTTTAGATATTATCTCGTGCAGTTGTTGACATGCCCGGCTTCATGCATCCGTTGTTCTTCATGCAGCAGTTGGCATTTCTGCTAGCTTCATGCATCTGTTGATGCTCTTGACTTCAGGAGGCTTCATGCTGCTGCTTGTTGTTAGTGTAATAATTTAAAGAACTTCAGTTGTCATTCAATTACATTGTCAATGTGACGTCACAATGTGGCATGTACATGAGGTTTCATTACATGTTTGAACAAGAAAACATCAACGAAGCCCATTTCTCTATTTTATATTGCAATTTAATGGGCCTTTCCATTGAAGTCTATACTTCTTACAATCTCTGTTCAGAACTGGTCAGATGACTCTACTCATTTGTTCTCCTTCCTTCATGTAGGTCTGGATGGCACTGGATTTTTACAGGAAGCTTGGGACTACTCCTTCAGTGATGAAATCAAAAATTCGCCTCTTTAATAATCGGTAATTGTAGTATAGGTGATGAAATTCGTTTCGATCAAAAACCAAAAAATTTGAATGTTGTGGAATAATTTTTACTTGGTAAGATACCAAGGTCGAACACAAGGACATGATCCTGACGAACCACATTTTTACCACATTAATAATTATATTTTATCGTAGTATATGTGATAAAAATGATTCAGCAAAAATCACACTTTCGAATATGTGAAAGTTATTTTACTTGACAAGTCTACCAAGGTCGAGTATAGAGACATGAGCCTCTTCATCTATTTATTAAATTTTATTGTTTAATTAATGAGTGAGTATTTTCTAAACTAGAGTCTTCTTGCAAATGCGATGCAAAGAATTAATACATATGTCACAAGAAATGATGCAAGTGATTTTTTTATTTCCTTTTTATGCAACTAAAAGATGAGATGTAACAAAATATATGATGAGATGCAAAAGAATGTGTGCAAGATAAAAAATATACAAAATACTCTAATTAATCATATCAACGAGCAATCGAATGAGGAGTAATTTCAAAGTTGAATTAAGCATTAATGGAAACTAAATAAAAGAGCAAGAGACACTGTGGATCGTAGAATATAGAATAAATAATTCAGTTTCAAATCATGAAATTAAATCATCCATCAGATAGATAATGAAACAAGCTTCAAAATGAAACTGAAATCATCCGATTCGGAGTTTATATGCTCAAGATATGCTAAATGGAATGCAAGGGCATAAATGTAATAAAAATGCATTAAAATAAAAGATAAATAATCACAAAAATGCCCTTGGAGGGGCATTTTGTAATAAATGAAAGTTGTAGGGGTCCCTTCATAATTTTCCCTTAGCACACAGGAGCATCTTTGTAATTATGGAAACCCAGCTAGGCCTTGTCTGCAATTTACCCCAGGCGCGCACATGAGACACGTTCCCGGGTTCTTAAATCTGGATGTAAATTAGAGAAGCCGGCGGGGTCCTCCTGCAAATAGCCCAGCCCGCACGCGCATGGCACGTGCGCAGGCTAGGCTCGGTGGCGATGCAGCTTCGGCTGATACGTGGTGGCTGCTCGTGGCTTCGGGCAGGTGTCTTGGATGCCCCGAGCATGGAGCTTCAGTGCAGGTGACGTGGCGCTATCTGGGTTGTTGGATGGCCGCCGTGAGGCGCCATCCAACGACGCCTTTACTTCTTTCTCCGTCGGGGGACCGGCAGCATAGATGGGGCTCCGACGAGGCTACCAGAGCTTCTCTGGGTTCCCCTATCTTCGTGAAAGATCTGAGGACCATCGTGTCCACCTGGCGAGGATGGTCGGCGGTTAGAGAAACTTCCAGGGTATCTGTAGATGTCGATCCCCAACGCATCGTCGAAGGCGAAGCTCGAGATCGGCGATGTTGCAAAGCTCCGTCCATTGAAGGTTCCTGCAAGTTTAGTATAGCTGAAGCGTACAGATCGTGTGTGTGCATGTGTGTGTGTGTATGTATGATTGTGAGGTTAATATAGGGCATCGGGTGACGAGGGGTGGAGCCCTGGATAAGTTCTTCTGTGAGGTGCCTGAGAAGAAAAGGGTCGGCGCGTAGAGAGGTCCTTGAGAAGGGAGAGGGTATTCGAGAGTGTTGGCGAAGGTGAGGGTCGCCTGGAAAAAGTGATAGAATGAGAAGTAATCAGAGAAAATGAGTGTGTGCTCGGGGAAAAATAGAAGAAATCAGAGAAAAAGAGATGAGAGTTTTACCTGGTCGGAGATGAAGGAATTGGCGGAGGAGGTGGCATATGCTGAGGTCCAAGAGACCTCGGGTCTTCGCTCTACATGCTCGACCTGAGCATGGGGCTTCCGACAGCGGAGGGGCTACTGTAACTTGACCAATCGACCAAGGATCACACTAGGGGTTGTGTGATTGTCGCCGCCTCAACAGCCGCCCTCCGTTGTCACCGGAGGGGGGGGTGCTAGGTCACAGCCCCGTGAGTGGTGGATCTCGAGTATCAATGGCGGAGGAGGCTTAATATAAGCGGAGAGGGTCATCAGTTATGGTGGTGGCGACGAAGATGTAGCGGTTGCAGTGAAGACCTAAAAGGTCGGACATGAGGATTTAATGGTTGGGCAAGGGTGAGGGGAGTAATGGCTACATAGGGAGCGGGTTAGGTCATGGAGAGGGTGGCTGAGGTGAGCTCCAAAAATGGAAGGGGCAGCACGTGCTGCGAGGTGAGGAATGTGGGGGGTGTTAATGGAGGAAGAAGAAGGATGTTGGACCGTCGGATCTCACGATCCAACAGCCCAAATTGGGGTGCAAATGGGTGGAATGGATCTGATCATGTGATTAGATCGAGCGGTGGGGCACTGTGCGGAAAGTGGTGGCTTGGATGGAGTTTAGGAGGAAGATCTGATGGTGGGGAAAGGAGAGGCAGCGTGGAGGACAGAGAGCCATTGGATGAAAGATCATCCAACGACGCTGATGAAGGCGGAGGGCTACAGCGGGGATCTAATGTGGGGGTCTGATCAGATGGCTAAGGAGAGGGCGCCAAAGAATGGCATGGATGGAGGCGGGGAAAGGCGATCTAAAGGCTGAGAGCAAGGTCGGGTGGCGCGAGAGGAGCGGGCCACGTGAGCAGCCCAGAGGGCGCCACGTGGCCCAATGAGAAAATTAAAAAAGTAAAAAACCAAAGAAAAATTCAAATAAAATAATTAGAATCTTAATTATAAAAAATTAAAATATGAATGTTGTAGATCTCGATGAGATCTACAAGTTTCATGTTGGTCAAAAATCCAAAATGGTCATTTATACAAAGAAAATTTTTTTTCAAGCATTTTTAATGATTAAAAATACTTTATTTTGTGATTTTGATATTTTTTATCTTTTTAATTCTTTTTAAAGCCAAAACAAATATATACAGTATTTAATCTAATTTGAGATATTTACACTCATAACCCTAAGTAATTTCGTAATTACCCAGGAACCCTCGATAATCACGAAGTACATCCAGAACCTCGAATAATGCTTAATCTTTACATGGCATAACCTTGTGTCAAGTTCCGTCTTAATTATCTGTTAAGTCTGACGGGAAAATATATGTTGATAATTTTTCCCTTAGAGATACATCATATTTATAACATGATGCTATTCTATGATGTCATTCTAGAGAGGAGGGAGCTTGAGGAAGCTTCCCTCCCTTCCTCATGATCACCTTGCATCTCCACTCGTTCCCACAACCACCCCTCCGTAACCGTCAAGGATTGCGCGTGGAGCTCCCCCTGCACGCAGCTCCTCCAGCAAGCTCCAACCCAGGCCTCCTCGTGCATCACCCGCAAGCCCGCCCCCTCCCCTCGTGCCCCCGCACTAGCAAGTTTCCCCCCTACCCCCGCGTTGCATCATTTTCGAAGCCTCCCTGCCCCTCGCACCTGCATGCCCGCCTGCCTCCCGTTGCGCCCCCGCACATGCAAGCCCTCCCCCTCCCCCACACCACAGTACCTGCAAGCCCTCCCCCTCCCCTTGCGACCCCTCACCTGCAAGCCTTCCCCCTCCCCCCGCGCCCCCGCACCTGCGAGCCCGCCCCCCTCCCCCCGCATCGCACCATCTTCGAAGCGTCCCCGCCCCCGCATATGCTAGCCCGCCCCCTCCCCCGCGCCCCCACACCTACAAGCATGCGCCCCTCCACCAGCGCCCCCGCACTTGCGAGCCCGCCCCCTTCCCCCGCGATGCCGCATCTGCGAGCCCGTCCCCTCCCCCCCCCCCCCCCCACACACCCGCGAGCCCGTCCGCCTCCCCCGCACCTGCAAGCGCTCCCCTCCCCCACGTCCCCGCACCTGCAAGCCCTCCCTCTCCCCCCGCGCCCACGCATCTGCAAGCCCTCCCCCTCCCCCCGCGCCCCCACACCTACGAGCCCACCACCTCCCCCTATGTCGCGCCATCTTCGAAGCATCCCCACCCCCGCACATGCAAGCCCGCTCCCTTTCCCTGCGACCCTACACCTGCAACCCCCCCCCCCCCCTCGTGCCCCTGTTCCTGCAAGCCCGCCCTCTTCCCCCCATGCCACCGCACTTGCGTGCCCGCCTCCCTCCCTCGTACCTGCGAGCCCTCCCCCTCCCCCAGTCGTCAGCCCCTCCCTGCTAGAGCCCCCTCCCCAATCCATCTTGGATGCCCCACAACCTGCATGTTTTTTTCCTTTTTTTGTCTTGTAAACTTTGGATTAATCCTAGCCACTAGATTGTGTATCGGTAATATTAACCCACTCATATGGTTGAGTTAATGAAGAAAACTAACGGAAGGTTATGGGTGTAAAACGGAGTACGTATTCAAGGTTCTGGGTGTAATTCATGATTATAGAGGGTTTCCGGGGTAATTATGAAATTACTCATTGTTATAGGTATAAATATCCCATCTAATTTAGAGATTTCAATAATAAAAAAATAAGAAAAAGGGTTAGTAATTAAATACAATAAATTAGGGTTAAATATTATTGTTAATTATAGAGCTCTCACAAGATCAGTCCTATATATAGAGAGATGATATCTTTCCAATAAGACTTGGTCCTTCCATCCTTAAGGAAGGCCAACGATTACATGCATCCAAAATTGATCCGCCGATTAAAGGTATATTAGTATTATTTATTCAATAAAATCTATTTCGATCATTATTCATCATCTAAATATTGTATGTAATCACCTAAAATATCTATTCATTAATATCTCTCCTAATTTTTCATTCATGGTGCCCCCCTCCTAATTTTCCATTCACGTTGTCACCTTCAATCCATTCCAAAACCCTAACCTCACGTGCACAAAAAACAGGAGGAAGATGAGAATGCGCATGACGACAGCGTTGGCGATGTACTCCGATCGTCTCCACCATCATCAAAGGCCTCGTCAACCTCTTCGCCACCTTCATCTATGTCTTCACCGTCGACAGGGCATCTGTGCTGGAGCATCGCGGGACGTCAACCTCTTCACCACTGACGGAAGTACGTGAACGAAGGTGATGCATGAGCGGAGTTGACGATGTCATGTGCGACCTCATTGACAAGTTCTTCACACAGACGCCAATGACAACATGTTGGCCCGACCTGTACAGTTAGGGATCTGTCCAAGGACTATGCGAGAGTGGTGGCGATTATCTGAGAAGTTCTTCATGCAAGCAACGATAATAAAAAAGTGTTCTACCCAATTCTAGATGAAGAACGATTCACAATTTGATATAATATTGATGTGTACTATACAATATTGATGTGTATTATACAATTTTGATATGTATTACACATATTTGTTATTTATTTAACATTTCAATTGGTTTGCGAATGAAAAATGTATATTTTTTATATATCTTGTATATTTGATGTGCATTACACATTTTGGATGTGCATTATACATTTTAGATATGTATTACACATATTTGATTTGTATTTAATCATCAAATAAGCGTAAATGATACCGTATTTTTACAAAGAATCATACAAATTTTATTATACAAAGAACCATACATTCATTACAAATATGAATTGTATTCTACAAAGAACCATGCAAAATTTACAAAGAACCGATGACTTTTTGAATGAACCACGGATTCTACAAAAATATACAATCATTACAAAAGGAACCACGGATTCTATAAAAGATATGTGAATATACAAACATATGCCCCGCGTAGTATCGTCCAGCACAAAACTGGACGTTATTTAAATATGATATTACGAAAAATATAAAAAAAATAAAACTAGTTAAATTTAGTAAATCGAAATATTAATAGGCATACATAATTAATGCAAAAGATGATGAAAAAAATACCCTTTTGGATAAATAAATTGATGGTGCCGTTAGATTTGAATCTAACGGCTGCGATCGTTGGCCTTCCATAAGGATGGAAGAACCAAATACTATTAGAAAGTCACCCCCTCCCGCTATATATATGAGGAAAGGGATCCTACTCCATGGAGTAGGTAACTTACCTACTCCATTTTCTTTTTTTCCACTTCTTTTTTTGAAAAATACTTCCACTCATTAGGAAAATGGGGCTGCCCCTTAGGAGAAGCTCTAACTTAGCTCCCTCCACCCTATTTTCTCTATTTTTTATTTATTTTGAAAATTTTTTCCGTGAATATTCATCACTATATCTCTATATTATGTCATTCAAATTTCGTGTGAAACAGAGACTCCTACGACCTCCATCCAGACAGTCATTTTTTAACGGTCTCAAGATTTTTTAAATCGACCATGTCTAGATGGAGGTCGTAGGAGTCTCTGTTTCGTATGAAATTTGAATGACATAATATAGGGATATAATAATAAATTTACACGGTTTACATTTTCAACAAAAAATAAAAAATATGTGAAAATGGGGTAGGGGGAGCTAAGTTAACTCCCTCTAGGGGGCATACACATTTTACCTATATATACATACATATATATACGGGTTAAATGAGGCTACACCCTGGTGTAGTCAATTGGATACTACCCTAACTTTCCCCCTATTTTTTATTTTTTTAGAAAATGAAAATATGTATATTTATCACTATATCCCCCAGACATGTCATTCCAATTTCGTCAGAAACAAATACTCCTATGCCCTCCATCTGAAGGGGGTCAATTTCAGCAATTCTGAGACCGTTAAATTTTGACAGTCTTGATGGAGGGGATAGAAGACTCAAATTAAGTTGAATTTTTAATGGCACCATGGTGACATATTATGATCTAAATTTTAATATGTTTCATTTAAGAAAAATAAAAAAATACAGTGGAAAGGGGTGAGAGGATGGATGTTAGCTACACCTAGGGAGCATACTCCTCTCTCTCTCTCTCTCCCTCTCTCTCTCTCTATATATATATAGAAATAGAAAGAGAGAGAGAGAGAGTCTGTGTGTATGTGTGTGGAGTGATCTTGAAGTGCAAAAAATTGTGAGAGCATGAGAGCAGTGATTCTGGACTACTGGATTATGTCTTCTCTCTCCTGATTGAATCTAATGATCCAAAATCACTACTCTCATGCTCTCACAGGTTTTGACGCTCACAGAATCAGCCATATATATGTATATATATACATATATATAGAGAGAGAGGAGTTGATCCTGTGAGAGCCTAAATCTATGAGAGTAGTGAATCAGGACCACTAGATTATGCTATTCTCTCTCCTCTTGCAATCAACGTGAGAGATGACAGAATTTAGTAGTCCATAATCATTACTCTCATACTCTCAGAGATTTTGACTCTCAAAAGATCAGCCTTGTATATCAATGTGAGGGGGAGGAGGAGTATGCTCCCTCGGTGTAGCTAACATGCATGCTCCCACCCCTTTTCCTCAGTATTTTTTATTTTTCTGAAATGAGACCTATTGGAATTATAATCGCAATATGTCACCATGATGTCATTCAAAATTCGACTTAATTCGAGACTTCTATCTCCTCCATCAACACTATCAAATTTTAACGGTGTCAGAATTGCTGAATTGACCCCCCTTCAAATGGAGAGCATAAGAGTCTATATTTCTAACGAAATTGGAATGACATGTTAGATGAATATAGTGATGAATTTACATATTTTCTATTTCTAAAATAATAGAGGAAAAATAAAGGCAGGAGTAGCCAATTAACTACACCTAAGATGTAGCCTCATCACACCAATAAATTTATTTTATACTTGCTTACATACGTGCACGGACGGATAATTCGGACAAATACCCAACTGTAGCACTGATTAAAAAGAATGGTGCTCTCCTCTCTTTAATTCTGACAGACACCAGCTCAGTTTAATACGATGTAAGGGACACGAGGGTCACTGCCTCTCCTCTCTCTTTTCCCTTGACACTCGAGAGTACAAAGCATGGTGCTCTGCAAAGAGACCCCTTCTGCCGACACTTCCGAGGCATTTAAAGGCCATATATTCAGCAGCTTTGGCTATTAACTTAACAGAGCAGATATTTTGCACGCAAAAACGTCGCCATTGAGGTACAGCTGAGATAGGTCGGGGTGGAGTACTGGACTCGCATAACATCGAGGCTAACAGGAAGGAGACGTGTACATGCAGATGGAGATGGAGGAGAGGAGTGGGACTGGACATTCCAAACGGACGACAGAGGGAGAATCACATCACATGCCACGGGCGTCTCCATCTGCTTTCCACAGGTACAAGCGTCCGTCGTCTCTGGGGACGTAACAGAGCAACCCATCATGTTCATATACGTATATAAATCCAAACTGTAAACCAAGCAAGCAGTCTACTGACCTCGCAAACTTGCATGCAGCAGAATCAAACCCTCCCTTGTACAAATTTGCCTTCTTCCATCAGTACCGCTCTTGTCACCCGTTTGTTGTCGTCTTCCTTTCGAGTTGTCCTCTGTTTGGGAGGTTGATTATATTCCTGTTGTCGCCCCTTCGCTGCTGCTCATAATCGTTTCGTCGGTAACTTTCCTTTCGATGGGCATTCATCATTGATCATTGATCATTGTTGTTTATGACCTTTCCAACTCATATTGCGCGACAAACAGTAATTCGATAACTTCCTTCAGTAGGTGATGGACAATCATCATAAGAGTGAGTCCACGCTTCGGACATCAGGTCATCACGCCTCAAAAGAGAGCAGATCCTCTTCTGTACAGCAGGGATTTGTTGTAAACTCGGGCCGCACTCACAGGTGCTCGATCAAGATCGAGCGGTTCACACGGAACCCGGGTTTTTGTAAGCCTTTATCGTGTGAACTGCTCGATCTTGATCGATCGGTCATAGCGTGGTCCGGATTTACAACAGATTCTTGTTGTACAGCAGAGGATCTGTGCGTGCCGCAAAAAGATGTAAACAAGGAGACCCTAGCCGACCCAAACCTAGACTCCACCTATGGCTAACCTACGATGGACGGATGAATGAATCCTTCTGTTCCCAACAGGTCCATGGGAGAGCAAGGTTGGCATTCTTTATAAGTAGTGGGTGAGTTTGGTCATTTAAAATCTACAAGGGGGACGTTCTAATCAATATCATATAATGAACCGAAGCTCCACTAATAATTGAGATATCGTGGGGTTAGATAATCTAGCAAATGCTTGTTAAGTGTTCGCTATGTGAATTGAGATATTAGCAATTGGGGAACTAAGTTAGGAACAAATATGCTGAAAAATTATCCTTATTAAATCTCTACCTCCTATCAAATTAGCAATGATAGACTTAACGTAAAAGTCTCATCGATTGTTAGATGAATCTATGCTCCATTCATACCACTCCAGGTCTCTCTGAATGTGAGGGAAAGAAGTCAATGAGAATAGCGAGTGAATCCTTCCCTTAGTACAGCATTCTTGGACAACTCGGATATATTCTAGGCAACTTTGCATCATTTGAAAGGGATTTTTACACACGACCTTGTATAATTATATATTTACGTATTGAACCTTCTATAACCGTGATTTACATATAGCGTTTTGTTTACACCCATACACCTCTGTTATATTAGCTCATTACTCGCAGGAGTTAATATAATCATGTCCAATCAAGGTTGAAACTTTTTTATTAGTTTTAGATTCTTTTATTAAATAGCCAAAACATCATCATCCTCAAGCACCTCTTCTTCCATGACCTCCACGATCGACGCCATTGCCTATCAGTGTCACCCCTGTTGATGGCTCCGCCAAGCTCGTCGACCTCAACTGCAGTCTGTTGAAAGCACCTATCAACCCATTGGCAGCATTGTCTTTGTACAACATATGGTATCAACTATGTGCAACATTCTCATCCTCATACCATGATTTTTTGTTCTTCACACCGGGGTCTTCTATTCACCCAATAGTCAGAACACGACGGATAATAACACCTCTTCTCAATCTTCACAATGATAACGATGGAAGGAATATCACTTTCACATTCATATCGAGTAAGAACAAATAAATCGTCAAAGAAAACTTCAAATATAGAAGACAATAGCAACTACGATCCTCCTCCCCAGACACATGCTCCCTCCCTTTACCCGTTGTCAGCCCAGCGGCCAACACCACCTCCCACTTCCTTCTCTCCTGATCCTCGACCCCTCTTGACCCACCACCATTAGCATTGTCTACCACCACATCCCTCCTCCCCGAACTCTCGCCCCAACACGCGACCCATCGTCGACCCAACAACCACCACTAGTTCCCTCCTCGAACTCCCATCCCCTCCCTCAACCCACCGCCAGCCCAACAACCACCACCACCTCCTCCTCTCCCAACCCCTGCCCTCTCCATCAACCCGTCGCTATCACAACGACTACTGCCACCTCTCTCCTCTCTAAAATGCCACCACATTTATCTTCTTCCGTCCTCAATCCCCACCACCATATGGAATCTAGGCATCTCAAAGTTCTCGAGATCACAGACCTTTGTCCTCATGCTCTTTCAGGACTCTTAGCAAGATCCTCACGTACCTGTGCAAGAACTTTACAATCTAATTTGTGTGTGTGTTGGAGGGTGAGGGAGAGAAGAAAAATGGGATGTCATCATTTGTAAATATGATGGTTTAAAAGCTGTATAGTTGTCTTAATTTAACAAATTCTATGAATGCTAATGGAAAATGTTGATGGAATATAACACAGAGTTACATTGTGTAATGGTTAACCGATATTCAGGGTGCTACATGTAATACGCAATCCTAGAGGGCTAAACACGTAGACATAGAAATATAAAGGGTTGTCAGTAAAAATCCTATTTGAAACTTTAAGATGTTTTGTTCATCAACCGGCTTATCCCTCCCTTACAAGCCAATAGTTGTGCTTAATGCGACTCACTACCCCATAACTTCAAATATTAACCTAATGGGATCTTTCCCTTTTGATGTCTAACCTCGAATGCGAATCCATCCAGATATATAGTGATTTTGTTTCGTTCAAAAGTTAGTATGGACTTGCAAGCTTCATTGATCTATCTTTCCAATCGACCTATGCTTCCCTAGTGAAATATGCATCCATGCCTTCCACTCTTCCTAGTTTTGCTATAACAACTTACCTTTTCCGTATCTGGATTTAGTTGTTCCCACTCTTGCCACCCAAAGCGAGTTCCGGCGAACCCTCATTTATCAACTTCTAGGTGGCCTGTGACTCAAGTCGATTGAGCTCATTCCCTACATCTGAGTGAGGTGTAAGCATTCTTTCTTTGAGTTTCTATAAAATCAATAAGCATGCCCATACAATCTTGATAGGACATATTTGGGAACTAGATATGAGTTTGGTAAACATCAAAATCGGCACATCGAAGTGCCTAAATACGCTCCCATAAGAAGTGTCAAATGCAACGTGTGCCTCTTCCAACTAATTTAATGGAAAAGGTTGTCAAAATAAGATAATTTTTTAATTTCCTGATACCCTTCTTTACTGCATCAAACCTGGGTAAAGCTGGCACTCCTATTCTTTCCTGCCTAAGACCCTGCATAAAACCATCACCTACATGTGTTTAAAAACTGCCATGAGTCCTGAAGAAGAAAAGAATATGACGACAAGAGCCTGCGTCAAGAAACCACGTTTGAGTTCGAGCGTATCAACAGGCTTAACTGGAAACATACTTAACAAGAAGGGTTCCCTCTGATCAAATCACACGACATTGTCTTTTCAGCTGTAATATTTGTAACTGCTGTTGGACATCTCCACGACAAACAGAAGAGATTAGTTCCCAACAAGTGGCCAAGGATGTGCAGGCAATGCAGCAATAGCTGATATGAATCAAATAGAAGTGTATTCAACTTCTTGATGGCTCTCAAGGCCATGTTACTCCTGATGTTTCAACAGGTGTCCAAGGAAAAGTGAACATAGGAAAAGAGAAAGAAGCTAAGTGCTCTGCTGGATGTGCCCCCTTGTGGGGCTGACCAGTTTGCAGAGGCTAGTAAGCGGGGCATCCTGCGACAGAAATCGTTCTGAATAGACTAAAGTCAAACAGACATGAAAAGATCCTGAGGCACTGGTCATGGACTTGAACACAAAAACCACCAACTCCTACGCCATGCTTGCTTGAAAATTTCACTGCACTCAATAAAAAATAACCCCAACAGGTCATTTATCCGTTCTCGTTCTTCTAATATTTCACAACGAATAATATATATTTATAACTGACAGGGTAAATGCCATGTACTTAACCAATTATTCTTGTTAGAATAATTATATTATTCTAGTTTTTTAAATGTCCTGTTTATGTAAATTACCCATAGAGCTTTTCTCCTATATAAGAGAGCTCTAGGGTTAATAGAAATTCATCTCATTCATTCCCTTCAACATGGTATCAGAGCGACGGTCCTAGGCCGGAGTTCTTGAACCCTAACCCTACCCCACCCGCCGCCCTTCTCTCTCTCCTTCTATCTCGAGACTTGCGCCTGCGCCATCGCCATCGCGCGCAAGCCCTCAGCCCATCGCCTGCGCCATCCCCATCGCGCGCGAGTCGCCTGGCGATCAACGCGAGTTTCGCCCATCGCCTGCACTGCAATCTCGCCATCGCCATCGCCTGAGTTGCCCTAGGTATGCGATCATCCGAAGTCTCGCCTGGCGACCCCATCTCCCCTGGCGATCATCCGAAGTCCAGAATCGCTATCGCCTGTAATCGCCATCGCATGTAGCATCATCCGAAGTCTGCGCCATCGCCTGTAGCGCCATCGCATCTCAATCGGTTGTCTTAATTCGCCTGTAGCGCCTGTATCGCCATCGCATCTCAATCGATCATCTCAATTGATATTCCCTGATCGAATTCGCCTGAAGCGCACATGCAAGAAGTTTGTAGCCTGCCTTTCGCCTGAAGCTTGAAGTCGTATGCAAGAAGTCCTGTGCACGCAAGTCATGTGCGTGTGCACTATATGCCCTAGCCGTGCCTCTTTGAATGCACATGTTCTGTGCGCGTGTCCACGTTGACTCTATGTACGCATAGACAATGTCGTCTGATTGTGTAACCCCAGTTACAGGTTACTGTTGTCGTCATGTCAGACAACAAGGTAGATTTTTCATCTTTGGGTGCCTTCAAAGGTCCAGCACCCGTTGTGAAGATGGATGGCACGAACTATGAACTGTGGGCCATGCAGTTCATGAGTCTGATGCAGTGCAATGGCAAGAAGCATATCCTCACACAAGAGGAACCGATTGACAAGACTGGGGTTAACGCCTCATGGGAGGCTGACGATGCTTATGCGCGTGTATGGCTATCAGGTACCGTATCCATGGAGATAGCCAACGACATTCTGAGTCAACCAACTGCGAAGGCTATGTGGGATATCCTCGCTGCCACATATTCTCGGGCGAAGAACGAGTCCAAGATCTTACAACTTCAGCATGACATATTTACGGTGAAACAGAACGGTCGTCCTCTTCATACCCTGTATACCTCTCTGAGGGGTATGTTTGAGAAGCTTCACGGGTACATCCCATTGACAACCACACCGGAGCAGTTGAAGGCTTACAGGGACTCAGTGATGACAAGGGTGTTTCTAGCCGCCCTTGATAAGGAATATGACGCCGCCAGAGCACAGATTCTTACAGATGCTACCATTCCCCCTATGGAAGAGGCCTATCGCAGGTTGAGCAGACTCTCCATATCTCAGGGTGGATCTCAGACGTCCTCGGCCATGGCAGCATCTCGTGGCAGGGGAGGATCTCCGCAGTTTCGAGGAAGGGGTGGTCGTGGAAGAGGAGGTGTATACAGACCTCCTCGACAGCCATGCACTTACTGTCGCAGGCCTGGTCACTCTGAGGAAACATGCTATTCTAAGCATGGGTTTCCTCCTACTACAACATGTGTGGCGGAGCAGACTCAGCAGGATGGGGGTCCTTCCCATCTACCAGATCAGAGATTCGAGGAGTTTGTGGCGAGACTTAGAGAGATCATGCCAGATCAGGGGCAAGCTAGTACATCAGGATCTTCAGAGATAGCAGGTTCTGCATCAGCATCCACGTCAGGTACATCATTTGCTCTCACTAGTTGTTACAGCTCAGATCTATCAGAATGGATCATGGATTCAGGAGCGTCTCATCATTTATGTGGGGATAAAAAGCAATTGGATGTTTTTAATCCGACTCAGACTGGACGATCTGTGGTGATAGCTGATGGGACACACTCTCCCATTACTGGTCAGGGGGAGGTGCAGTTGACCCCTGCGATACGGCTTCAGAATGTTCTTTATGCTCCGGATTTTTCAATGAATTTACTGTCGATTAGTCAAATCACTAAAGATTTACATTGTCGTGCCATATTTGACCCATCTGCTCTTGTGTTTCAGGACATCCTAACGGGCAGCGTGATTGGAACTGGCCGTGAGCAAGGGGGTCTCTATAGACTGGTGCAGTCTCCTTACGTTGGTGTCTCCTCTGTGCGTATTGGATCTGTCTCACCTTACACATGGCATCTCCGCTTTGGTCATCTTCCGTTACAAAAAAGATGGTCCATATCCTTCCACAGATTTCTCCCAGGTCTACTTTTCAATGCGAGGCGTGCCAGCTTGGGAAGCATCACCGGTCGTCGTTCCAGAGTCGTCCAGGTCCGAGTCGTCATGGTCTGTTTGAATTACTTCACTTTGATATTTGGGGTCCCAGTCGTGTCCCTGATCTTCAAGGGCACAGGTTTTACCTTGTTGCTGTCGATGATTTCTCTAGACTATCTTGGGTCTTTCTTCTTAAAAATAAATCTGATGCTGGTCAGGTTATTCAGTCTTTTATTATTGAAATAAAAAAATATTTTCTCTGCTAAAGTGAAGTACATACGGTCTGACAATGCTCTAGAGTTGTGCAGTACCCAACTTTCAAAATTTCTTATGTCTCATGGGATTGTGCATCAGACATCTTGTGCTTATACCTCCCAACAGAATGGGGTGGCTGAACGAAAGCATCGTCATTTGTTGGATATGACCAGAACCCTCTTGATTCAGAGCCGTGCCCCTCACTCCTATTGGGGGGATGCGGTTCTAACGGCATGTTATCTTCTTAACCGTATGCCTTCGACAGTGTTAGGGGAGAAGATTCCGTTCTTGACTGCGTTTCCCGAGAAGGATCTTTTCTCCCTAACACCGCGTGTTTTTGGGTCTGTTGCATTTGTTCATTGTTTTTCTCCTGGTCTTGACAAGCTCTCTCCCAGAGCTGTCAAATGTGTTTTTGTGGGTTATTCCAAAACCCAGAAGGGATATCGGTGTTTTGATCCAGTTAAACGAAGGTACTACGTCAGTGCAGATGTCACCTTCTTTGAGTCCATTATGTATTTTTCTCCTACAGGTGACAGACTCACTCACTCAGAGGAAGGAGACGATATATATGTGCCGCCTCCACCCCCATCTGTTCCATGCTCTAATCTACCACCACAGCCCACTCCACCACCACCACAGCCTACACCACCACCACCAGCTACTGTTCATTATCCTCAGGTCTATTAGCGACGGCCCTCTGCTCATGTGCCTCCTCCATCATCCAGCTCGCCCGAGGTATGTACTGATCATTTAATAACTACTGATGGCACAGGTGATTTGAATGCGCATATGGATGTACAGGGTACTGATGTACAGGATACTGATGGTACCGTCACTCCTCCAGTCGATGACCTACATATCCCTATTGCTCATAGACGGCAGAAGCGTGCTCGGACGATTAATCCCAAATATGGGATGGATTTTTGCTCTCAGGCGTCGTTAGAGCGTTTGTCCCCGGACTTTCGCAAGTTTGTTGTTGGGTTATCGGCAGTACACATCCCACGGTCTTATCAGGAGGCCCTACAGAGCAGCCCGTGGCGTTTAGCTATGGAAGAGGAAATGGCGGTGTTGCAGTCACGTGGTACGTGGAGTATTGTGCATCCTCCACCAGGTGCGTCCATTGTCGGAAGCAAATGGGTTTTTACTATTAAACATCGGGCAGATGGTACGGTTGATAGATACAAATCCAGGTTGGATGCTCGTGGGTTCACCCAAACATATAGGGTGGACTATCAGGAGACGTTTTCTCCAGTAGCCCGTCATTCTACCTTACGGATTCTCATTGCAGTTGCTGTTGTCCGTGACTGGCCCCTGTTTCAGTTAGATGTCAAGAACGCTTTCCTATATGGTGACTTGCAGGAAGAGGTCTATATGCAGCAGCCACCAGGGTTTGCTGCTGAGGGGGAGTCTAGTATGGTGTGCCATCTTCATAAGGTCATATATGGCCTGAAGCAGAGTCAACGGGCTTGGTTTCAGAAGCTCTCGGAGTTGATTGAACAGAAGGGCTTCGTCAGATCTACAGCAGATCATACTCTCTTTATAAAGAGAGATCAGCGAGGTATTGTTATCACTGGTAGTAATGAGCAGGGCATTCAAGCAGCTAAGGATTTTCTTAGTGAGCAATTTGTTACGAAGGATCTGGGTACACTTCGTTATTTTTTGGGATTGGAGTTTGCACGAAATGAGCAAGGCATGGTAATGACACAAAGGAAGTATGTTACTGATCTGTTATCTGAGACAGGGATGGCAGGATGTAGACCAGCTACTACTCCTATGGATCCTAATGTTAAACTTTATGATGATGAGTCTGAGGAGGTGGACAAGAGACGATATAGAGAGCTCGTGGGGAAGTAGTTGTATGTCACCATTACCCGACCAGATATATCCTTTGTTGTTAGTAGGGTAAGTCAATTTATGGAGCAACCCAGACAGGCTCACATGAATGTTGTTTTTATGATTTTGAGATATCTGAAGTCATCTCCAGGTGCTGGTCTTCTGTTTAGAAAAGATACATCTATATCTGTCACAGGTTGTGCTGATGCAGACTATGCTGGGTGCCCTAATGATAGAAAGTCTACTTCAGGCTTTATTGTATTTGTTGGCAGTTCACCAGTGGCGTGGAAAAGTAAGAAACAAACTGTCGTGGCTCGATCCAGTGCAGAGTCAAAATATAGGGCGATGGCCCAAGGTAGTGCTGAGATGATGTGGGTCAAATCTGTTTTGATTGATTTAACTGTTGAGGTACCTCTTCCTATGCATCTTAAGTGTGATAATCAGGCAGCCTTGTTTATAGCCAATAATCCAGCCTTCCATGAAAGGACAAAGCACATTGAAGTGGATTGTCATTATACACGGGACTTGATTCAAAAGGGGCTGATTTTGACGTCTTATGTATCATCAGGAGAGCAGATTGCAGACATGTTCACCAAGGCTCTTGCTAGAGGTCCTTTTCATCTATGTTGTTCCAAGCTGAGCATGATAGATATATATGCTCCAGCTTGAGGGGGAGTGTTAGAATAATTATGTTATTCTAGTTTTTTAAATGTCCTGTTTATGTAAATTACCCATAGAGCTTTTCTCCTATATAAGAGAGCTCTAGGGTTAATAGAAATTCATCTCATTCATTCCCTTCAACAATTCTATATATAGCCAATTATTGTATATAAGCATGGTGGATATCAAAATCAAATCTACTACAACTACCATGTCACCAATGCATTTTCACGTAGATCTTTTTTAGTATTACAAGGAACCATTCATTAGTCAAAGTATTACAAATAACGAGCCGCAAAATTGCTCTTTCAGCATTCTAACTATAAAGGAAAAGGTTGAACCAATATAATGGATAAATGAACCCGCAGTGTCATTTTACAACTAGAGAACAAGCATGCAGGCGCCATCAAATTTACAACTAGAGAACAAGCATTCAGAAGCCATGCAATTATGTAAATAAAACTAACTTGACTCTTGGCTCATAAGAACCCCTTTTGCTTTAAGGTGATTGCCATGCTTTAAGATTTTGGGAGTATGCTAACTCAAGATCAACCCTGCCACCATAGAATCAATGACTGGCAAATGAGATATGATTATATTATGAAATAATTGAACCTTGATCCTTGGCAGAGGCCATCATAGGAAAGCTGGTAAAAGAGCCGCATCCATCAGCCCAAGAAACGTTGTATTAAAAAAAAGAGCCTTTCCAGTGAAGCTCCAGTTATCGGTAGAAATGAAATCCAGATAAGCATCAGCTAGTCTTATTTTCTTCTCTTGAACCTAAACAGATTTTGCATGTTAAAAAGGATCGATCAAATAACAAATCCCAAACACAAAAAAAGCAACAAGCATCAGTTTCAAGGGACCCATCCAAGCTGATCGACCATGATATACACAAGCGCGAGCTTAAGTAGGGCACTATCAAACTTGACATAATTAAATTCACACCATCCCCATCTTATTGTATTTATATACAAGTGCATCTTCTCGCACAATATATTGTGAAAGAACACAAACGCTATTCATGTGAAGTATACAAGTGTGAGAAAATAATGAGATGGAATGAGAAAATTTTACTGAAGGGGAAGGATTTCTTATATGCGGAGGAGGTTATCCGAAGGGATCTTAGTTATTTAGATCTAAGTCCGAGAATGACCCAAAATAGATATGAATAAAGGCAAAGAATCCATGTATCCGACCCCATTTAATTTGGAAGAAGGCTTTGTTGTTGTTGTTGTTATGACAAGGTTTCTTATAAACAGAGAAACCTTAAAACCATAATCATACAAAAGCAAAAATACAAAAGAAACCATCACAAGATTATTAAAAATAGAGAGCACAAAAAATCTGTCAAAAAAATAGAAAGCACAAAAATAGACAAACAAGATGTCTAAATATAGTATACGTCAATAACCACACAACAACAACAACAACAACAAAGCCTTTTCCCACAATTAAGTAGGGTCGGCTAGTGGATTCTTCGCCTCCATTCAGATCTGTCTTGGGTCAATCTCGGACTTATATCCAAAAAACTAAGATCCCTTCGTATAGTCTCTTTCCAACACTTCTTGGGCCGTCCTCGCCCTCTCTTGGCCGGCTCAACATCCCAACACTCGCATCTCCTAACACAAAGTTGGAAAATATCTATCGACCATGCTCAATTTATATGTCAATAGTGAAATATGCTTCTTCGGAAGAGCTTTGATAAAGTATCCACAAGTTGTAGGTATGTAGAAATGTGAGAAGTGTCAATCTTCCCTTTACACCTTGTAACCCTAACAAAATGAGATTCTACTTCAATGTGCTTGGGGGCTTCATGACAGATATAATTGGTGGCAACATAAGTAACCGGCTCATTGTCATAATAATTTGGAATTGGGACAACCCAAGTTCCTGTAGAAAGGTAATGAGCCAACTAATCTCACAAGTAGCTTGAGCCATAACTCTATAATCTACATCTGCAATAGATCTCGAAACAACTGTATACTTCTTACTGCATCAAGTGACCAGATTTCCAACAACAAACATGGCAAAACCCGCCGTGGAGCGCAAGTACTAAGGATAACTCACATAGACTGCATCTGTACATGATGTAATATTACTGTGAGTAGTGACCATTAGAATCATATAAAAGTCCAGGCAAATTCTTCAGGTAACTGAAGATGAGAAGAACATCATGCCCATGACTATACCATTTTTTCTCCATGTACTGGTTTATACTCAGATCATTGCATAAAATATGTTGAGCCTAGATAATATCTTTTACAGAAGTTAACTAACTACGCTTTTATATCACATAGTATCCTCAAAGAAGACCTGCAGAGGTGGCAAGACTATATGACTCGGACGAAATAAAAGATGGTTTACAACCAACTACAAAAGTAAATATGCATCTACAAGAATGTTGAGGCAGTACTTTCTTTGGGTAAAATGTAGTCCTCCATGCATGAGTAAACTCAATCCTAAGAAAATATGAAGGTGACCAAGGTCCTTGGTGATAAACACCTTTTATAGGAAAGCCTTGAATATGCCTATGAACATATATGAAAGGAATAGAAGCATGCCTATGAACATATATGGAATACTTAGGCGCAGTCCTGTGATTCTGTGAAAACCAAGGAAACTAATATCCAAGGTGAGCATGCCAAACTAAGCTCAAGAACTCTACTTTAAGCCATAAATAGCATTGTACAAAAATACGTATAATCCCCCTCAACAGTATAATCAGGTGGTTGTGCCATATAAACATCCTCCTCAAGATCACCGTAAAGGAAGGTGCGGGTTCAGAAAGTCGGTATGCGGTATTCGTTCGGTCAGGCAGTCTGAAGCGAATAAGCGGATATGCAAAAGTATATGTGGATTATGCGGTTTGTATAGTTTTAATTAAAAATAATAAAAAATAATAATGATAAATTCAAATATTTGATGTTTATGTTCTAAAAAAACTAACATAGAAGAAATATAAAGCATATACCTTTAAAAACAATGTGATTTCAACAAAAATGTTTTGAAAAGCCAAGATAAAAGAATTCCCCATAAAAAAAACTTGAGAGGTGCAATTAGTTGGCATATTTACTGTAGCAATGAAAAAATAAGAACAAAAAATTCTTATGAAATATAACGAAATAAACCAATTCCAAAATAATGATGAACTAATTTCAGAATAAGAAATCGGCATCTTTCAGAACAAAAATAATAACATTAGCATCATTTGAAGCTTGAAGGCAGCAGAAGATACGAAATTAAATAAACGAGAGAACATATTATTATAAAATCAACTGAAAATAAAAAAATAACTAATTTGTCATATACAGAAAACAACAACAGAAGCAACATTTGAAGCTTGAATAACTAAATTTAACATTTATGGTAAACTACAGTAGCAATATTTTAAGCTTGAAAGCTTGAAGGGCAATAATAAGAGAAACCAAATTAAATAAATAAATTAAATTAATATCAGTCTACTATAAATTCAATTGAAAGCAAACAAGGTTTTAAAAAACGCGCCTCGAGGCGCTGAGGCGTACGCCTCGAGGCTTTTTTCAGCAAAAACCGCCTCGAGGCGCATGAGGCGTATGTTAATTTGGCAACTTGCGCCTCGAGGCATTGAGGCGGTGTCGAGGCGTTGAGGCGATGTCGAGGCGGTGAGGCGCTTGTGAGGCGTACGCCTCATCTAAAAGCCTTGAGGCATATCTGAAAACCCTAAATCTCGATGACGGAGGTTTGAAACTCGAGAATATGTCCCCTGTCTATGAAATAAGAGTAGACAATAGCTTAAAGTCTCAAAATCTGCTAATTTTTGTTTGTATTGTAGTCAACTAAGTTGATATAATGCAATTGTCATCACCAAACTGCGAATAAAACTGGATTAACTTACTACAGGGAGCAAAATTAGCACATAAATGGAATTGAAGAGCAAAATCAGCTTGTGGTCAAAACTTTAAATTTTATACATGTTTATACAAGCCTTACTAGAGGATTTTTACTTTACTTTATTTATTTGCTTTGTTTATAAATATTTTTTTGCTTTACAAGTCTTTGCTATGCCACTTTCCTATTTCAGAAATGACTCCAAAAATGAAAAAAGGACATGATGGTGGGCGTGATAGGTCGGATATTGCATGGAAATATAGTAACTTTCATGCTAGGGACTTTAAAGCATTCTTATTTCTAACATTTTTCTACATAGTTCTAGATTTGTATAGTTTTTAACTCAAAAACTGAGGCTTACGCCTCGAACGCCTCGAGGCTTACGCCTCGCCTCATTTACAGGAAACCGCCTCGATCCGCCTCACGTTTTTTAAAACCTTGAAAGCAAATAACAAATTTTAGTATTCACCGCAAACAACAATAGTAGCATATGAAGATTGAAGGGAAATAATAGCAGCTAAAGTTGAATCCTTAAAGCATGTTTGGTAATTAAGTTTGGTTGGGTTGGTGTATCCTCTTGTGAATAGTAGTTGTGTGGATGGTTGAGTGGATTGGAGAGGGTTGGAATGATAAATGTGATGTGATATGACATTGATTACGTGTTATATTAACTTATTTAATGATTTTGATAATTTTTTATGTTAATTTTTTAATTTGAACATGGTTAAAAATTATTATAACAAAGAAATTGCATGGTACATACAACTACTTCCAACCCAGGAATGCATGGATAGAGCAGGGAGTATGCCAGGTTACCCCGGGGTAACCTAGCAACCAAGCAGGCCCTTAAGGGCATCAACAATAATTGATGCCTAAAGGGAGGGGGGTTTATCCTATAGGTAATCGAGTATGTGACTGCATATGTGGTTTATTCGACTGCATGCTCGCCTAAACCGAACATTGTATATGCAGTTCGGGATTGTCACCGCATGCGCATATGCAGCCGCATATGCGATCTCCTGGGCCACATTTCTGAACACTAGGAAGGTGTTCTTGACATCTAACTAAAAATCAACCAACTTTTAAAGTCTCAAGAGTCAGAATAGTCTGTGAAAAGTTTCGGTAAAGACCTTGAGCACTGGTCAGGCCCAAGGTCCTAAATGTCGGTTCCAGACACCATTTCGGTGACCGACTGAAACAGAATTTTGATGGAATTTTGATTGAAATTCGACCGAAATTTCGGTCATTTCGATCATTTTTTGTACTAGGACCCCCATATTTCGGTCATTTCGGCCATTTCGGTGGAATTTCGATTTCGACAGGATATCGATATTCAACAGAAATTCGACCGAATTTCGTTGAAATTTGATGCCATGGTTAGGCCTTCAATCTATCTACTGACCATCCGGAGCATATTTGGTCATAAAGACCCATCTACAAGCTACATGAGCAACATATATGTGATACAAAATAAAATTTCAAGTGCCCCTTGAAACAAGGACATCCATCTCATACATACATGCATCCACCCTAGATCACGAAGTGTTGCATAATGATCACGTGGAAAAGACATTGTCATAAGAGCATATATAAACACCATGTCACAGCTAGATAATCCACCAGAAGAAGGAATGGCGACATAGTGTGCAAAGTACATTGCATGTTGAACTTAGAGCAATGGGTAGTTTAATAGAGAAAGATATCCATAGTTGCATCAGGTGTCTTGCAAATCAAAGAGAGTAAGTAAATGGACCATCTCGGATACTCGTTTGGTCCTCCTTTGATAAACCTAGAGTTGAGAGAGAACTCCAAAGTGACCTCCCCGACACTCTCGGTAAATAAACGTCTTCTTTAAAAATACATCTGCAGATTTAAAATAGCGACGGCCAACAGGATCATAGATCTATAACTTTTTTAGTTCCTAGAAAACCCCAAGAAGATTAATTTGATCGCATAAGAAGAAAGCCTATACTTGATGTGAAAATTGTGCATAAAACTAATGCAACCAAAAATACTTAGCGGCAACGAAAATACTTATTAATAAGATAAAGCAAATAGAATGGAGTAAAATCTCCCAATATGGAGGGGATCCTAGTTAATCAAACAAGTTGCACTAAGAACAACATTACCCTGTAAAGTTTCTAAAACCTAAATAAGGAGAGTACGAGCAATATCAAGAAGATGACTAATTTCCACTGCAATACCATTCTGATGCGATGTGTACTAACATGATATACGGTGTATAGTTTCCCTGGGAACTAAAGTAACTAACCAAATCGTTTCGTATAACTTATGACATCATCAAAACCAAGGTTTTAAAAAACGTGAGGCGGATCGAGGCAGTTTCCTGTAAATGAGGCGAGGCGTAAGCCTCGAGGCGTTCGAGGCGTAAGCCTCAGTTTTTGAGTTAAAAACTATACAAATCTAGAACTATGTAGAAAAATGTTAGAAATAAGAATGCTTTAAAGTCCCTAGCATGAAAGTTACTATATTTCCATGCAATATCCGACCTATCACGCCCACCATCATGTCCTTTTTTCATTTTTGGAGTCATTTCTGAAATAGGAAAGTGGCATAGCAAAGACTTGTAAAGCAAAAAATATTTATAAACAAAGCAAATAAATAAAGTAAAGTAAAAATCCTCTAGTAAGGCTTGTATAAACATGTATAAAATTTAAAGTTTTGACCACAAGCTGATTTTGCTCTTCAATTCCATTTATGTGCTAATTTTGCTCCCTGTAGTAAGTTAATCCAGTTTTATTCGCAGTTTGGTGATGACAATTGCATTATATCAACTTAGTTGACTACAATACAAACAAAAATTAGCAGATTTTGAGACTTTAAGCTATTGTCTACTCTTATTTCATAGACAGGGGACATATTCTCGAGTTTCAAACCTCCGTCATCGAGATTTAGGGTTTTCAGATATGCCTCAAGGCTTTTAGATGAGGCGTACGCCTCACAAGCGCCTCACCGCCTCGACATCGCCTCAACGCCTCGACACCGCCTCAATGCCTCGAGGCGCAAGTTGCCAAATTAACATACGCCTCATGCGCCTCGAGGCGGTTTTTGCTGAAAAAAGCCTCGAGGCGTACGCCTCAGCGCCTCGAGGCGCGTTTTTTAAAACCTTGATCAAAACAAATGTTTTAACGTATGCAAAAAAAAAGTCTTGATATCTACAAAGGTCTTGATGGCATGGTTAATCTCTATCGATTTCTCTATAAAGTAAACCCATAAAGTACAATTATAGTCATCCAAGAAAAAAACAAAGTATACTTATCCTACAGTAGTGAGTGTTGGGCATGGACTTCAAACATCGAAATAAACAAGAAAAATAAAGATGAACTTTGTGTCTCAGTTCTTCGAGGAAAGAAGGTCTTATGATGTTTCCCAAATATGCACAACTCGTACTCAAATAGTTTCAGAGTGTTGGTTTCATGGAACATTTGAGAGAGAGCACTAGTATAAAGATGTCCAACGCATATATGCATGAGATAAAAGTCTGCAAAAATAGTTACGATACCAGCAGACAAAAAATTACTAGAGATATCACAACAATAATAGTCCACTTTTCTCGAGACCGTCACCAAAGACATGCAAAGTCTGGATATCCTGGAAATAGCCGTGTTGTTGATCAAAGATAACCTACAGTTAGTGTCCTAGAAATCAACCACGTGGGTCGCAGCGCGTCTGAAGACCCGCACCATTTTCTTGAATCTGACCATTATGAGTTCATCGGCATATGATGTCCGCATATGCCCTAATTATGTGTCCAATTTCCTAATGATGCTCACATGTGCTGCTACTCCTATATGGATCATCATCTCATTGGTGCTGTGAAAAGTATGTGCATTGAGAAGTAAATTTATAAATAAATATGGAAGCTATAGTTATTAGATATGTACTAAAACTTTAATTGTAAGCAGAAACTGAAATTATGATCATTGAATATGTATATATAATCCCATATCTAATATTACGATCAATAATTATTGGATGTATACTTCTTGACACCGACGACAAGCATGGTCCACCGTCTGCATGAAGCGAGATAATCTAGCCCCAGTTAGCAGTCTCCCCCTTCTAAGCAGCTACAAGAAGACCTTCACACACATCGAAATTTTCAGACAATATATCGACGCCATATCGCCCAAATCGGACCGATTTTGTGCAAAAAATGGCATTGGAAGGGCAAAGATAGACCATATCGGCGATATGTCGATCACCTGTCGATACTGATATATGGAAATACATCTTGTTAATGGAGGCCAAGGCTTCAGTGACAGACATGATGAGGGAATAGCCATTATGGATTTTGTTATGGCTTATGATCTTTTCATAGCAAACACTCTATTCACGAAGAGGGAGGAGCATTTAATTACTTATAAGAGTGACTCGACTAGAACATAGATAGATTACTTTACGTTGAGGAGAAGAAATCAGTTGAGTTGCAAAGATTGCAACGTAATCCCAGGAGAGAGTTTGGCAACTTGACATCGTGTGTTAATCAAGGATGTGCAAATAAAAGGGTTGATAAAGAAAAGGAGGGTTTCCAGATGGTGGAATCTTCAATTGAAGCAATCAAGTATCATAAATAAGGTTTTAGAAGACTTATCTTGGGATTATAACGGAAGAGCAAACGAGATGTGGGAGGCAGTAGCATCTTATATCCAAAGGATAACCAAAGAGATGCAAGGCAAGTCAAAGGGAGGAGCTCCATGCTAAAATGAGGCTTGGTAGTGGATTGGAGGGACGCAAGAAAAGCTCAAAATTAAAAGAGCACGCGTTAAAGTTATGTCTAAGGATAGAACAAGGAAAACTATCACAAACTACAAAATAGCAAAGAAGGAAGCAAAGAAGGCTGTAAGCGAAGCTAAGTCAAATGATTATGAAGTTATGTACAAAAATCTCGACTTTAAGGAAAACCATAAGGATATAACAGGTTGGCCAAATCAAGAGAAGAAAGATCAAAGATCTTTCTCAAGTGAGATGCATTAAGGATGAGGAAGGTCACGTGCTGGTCACTCAGAAGAGTATAGAGACCATATGGACGCAGTATTTCCATAAGTTATTCATTGGGGAAGGAAATAAAGAGATTGCTTTGAGATCTAGCTAGTAGTGAGAGTTACCAACTACAGAAGACCATGAATGAAGGAACTAGACGAGGCTTTGGTGGTTTTGAGACCTATGAAAGCCGTAGGACCTGATGACATTCCTATATGAGTATGGAGAGTTTTAGATGAGTGTGGTTTGTCTTGGCTTACAAATTTATTCAATGTTATTTGGCGAAGCAAGAAAATACGTGAAGATTGGAGAAGAAGCATCGCGGTGCCTCTCTATAAGAACAAAGGAGACATTCAAAATTGTTTAAATTACAGAGGTATCAAGTTGAGGCACACTATAAAAATTTGGGAATGTGAGATCGAAAGAAGATTGAGGCAAATTTCCAAAGTAAAAAAAAAACAATTCAAATTCATGACAGGTTCCTCAACTATAGAAACCATCAACTTTTTTTTGACGCTCTAGAAACCATCAACTTGTTGAGAAGAACAATGGAAATTTATAGAGCTAGACGGAAGAGCCTGCATATTATTTTCATTGATTTGGAGAAGGCTTATGATTTTGTCCAACGGGGATATTGTGGAGAGTTTTGAAGAAGAAATAAGTACGTATCCTATACATTAACCTCATAAAGGATATGTATGATAGGGCTTCACCATGTGTAAGGATCCAGACTGTGAAGACTGACTATTTTGGACATCAACATTGGTCTGCATCAAGGTTCATCTTTGAGTCCATTCTTTTCTACTTAGATTATAGACGAGTTGACAAGTCACATTCAAAAGAGATACCTTGGTTTATGTTATTCGTTGATGATATTGTGTTAATCAAGGTTGCAGAAAGCGGTAGTCGGTACTCGGTCGACGGGGTCACTAACAAAGGATTAATCGACAGTCGGACGACTACTCAAATTTAGTCGGCCATCAGTCAATTTTGATTTTTTATAATTATTTTAAATATATAAATCACTTTTATGCATAGATTTGTACATTTTCTATACTTTCATAATGAAGCAAAAGAACTAATTGACTTTAAATATAACATTATCGCATATTTGAATAAGTTTGCTTATATATTAACATAGATTTGTACATTTTCTATACATTCATAACGAAACAAAAGAAATAATCGACTTTAAATATAAATGAAGCATATTAGAATAAGTTTGCTTTTAAAAAAACTAAAAATTAAAAAAATATAAAACCTTGATGTAAAAGTAGGTCAACTAGTCGGCCCGACTAGTCGGGCTGACCGACTAATGGCCGACTACGCCTAGTCGAGTCGGCTACCCCCCCTCCCCCAGACTCGACTAGTCGAGCCGACTAATCGGCCTAGTCAGCCGACTTTTGCAAGCTTGGTGTTGATTGATGAGACTAAAGATGGAGTAAATGAGAAGCTTGAGAATTGAAGACATGCATTGGAGATTAAAGGATTTCATATAAATAGGGCTAAGACTGAATATATGGAGTGCACTTTTGATTGAAGCAATTATGAAGGAATCGAAGTGAATATTAGTGACGATAGCATTCAGAAGAGAGATTATTTTAGATACTTGGGATCTATTTTGAACATTATGGGGAAATTGATTGCTGATAGAATAAATACATGTTGGCTAAAGTGGAGAGGAGCGTCTATTATTCTCTGTAATAAGAAAATTCCTTTGAAAATCAAAGGAAAGTTTTACAAAGTAGTCGTGAGACATGCAATGCTCTATAGATCTGAACGTTGGCCTATAAATCATAGGCATGTGCAGAGAATGGTGGTAGCAGAAATGAAAATACTAAGGTGGATGGGTTGACACAGACATAAAGATCATATTCATAATGATGCAATAAGAAGGAAAGTAGGTGTAGCTTCGATCGAGGATAAGATGCGAGAAAAACACTTAAGGTGGTTTGGCCATTTGCAAAGGAAGTCAGTTGATGTACCAGTAAAAAGATGCGAGTTTTTGGGATGTTAAGCCAGCTAAGAGAGGAGGAAAGCCAACGACGTGTTGGAATGAGACTATACGAAAGAATCTTAGTTTTTTAGATCTAAGCTCGAGAATGACCCGAGATAGATCTGAATGGAGGCTAAGAATCCATGTAGTCGACCTTACTTAATTTTTTTTAGGCCCAAAAAAGGGGAGAAACACTCAAGCGGTGTACGCCCCAAAATTTATTTATAAGAAGAAAACGGAAAAGAAATGAGAGGAAACAGTAGTTAAGGCAAACAGTTAAGGAACCCAGTCATCTACCAATCTCGCTGAATGTATGCCAACATTTTCCTTGTAAAACCTTTGGCCTGAGAAGAGAAACGCATTTCTGCCAAGCCATATGGCCCATATAATAGCAACAGGCTTGAAGAGCTCCCGCCGAGGTCTGTTCTTGTTTCCCACCAAAGACCCGCAGAAGGAGGCCAAGTCAGACGTGCTAACCCAAGCAAGATCCGCCTCTACCCAAATGGGACACGTTTTCGGGCATTTGAAGAAGAGGTGCTCAAGGGATTCAATCGCCTCATCACACAGGAGGCATCGATCAGAAATGGAGCCCAGAAGCCTCGCACATCGGTCTCTCATAGGGATGCAAACGGTTACGGATATATCCATATCCGATCCGTCACCATATCCGTTTTATACAGATTTTGACATATGTATCCGTATCCGTTTTAAAATGGATACGGATATGGATACATTTTGATATCTGCAAACATCTGTATCCGTATATCCGTTTTCGTATATAAATATAGTTATATATTTATTTTTATCACATATAACATAATTCTATGCCTTCTTTTACCATATTTGTATAATTTTTATGATACAAATACATTTAGCAAATTTATATGATGTGGTTTCCATGCAATTCATGTATATTTAAGTCGATTTTATAGAGTATTTTTAATATCAATCATATACGATCAATATCCGTTTTACATCCGTATCCGTTTTTTAAGGATATGGTAAGATAATTTTAATATCCGTCAATATCCGTACCCGCATCCGTATTCGTATTCAAAAACGGATAAGGATAAGGTAATACCTATATCCGTATCCGTATCCGACCGTTTGAATCCCCAGCCTTTGCCTTCTGAATAACCACAAGAAGAAACCAACACGTTCAGGAAGGCCCAAACCCCAAAAGAAAGCGCAATCCCGAAGCAGCGCATCCGAACGCGAAGGGGGTGGTCTGCAGATCGCAGCGAAGGTAAACTTGACCGAAAAGTTGCCCTTACGCCAAACCCAATGGTCCCTTCCCGTAGACGGTCTACCCACTATTCTCAAAATATCCAGCAGGGCAAGAAATTCCTCGAGACGTTGGTCCGAAAAGTTTGTGGAAAAAGTGGGGAACCAATTGCCATCCGACCAACAGGACGCAACAGTTGCATTCTTATCAACCGCTTACGCAAAAAGGCGAGGGAAGCGCGTGCACACCCCCCCCCCCCCCCGGTCCAATCATCAGTCCAGGAAGCGAAGGAGTCCCTGTTGCCGAGCACCGGCCTGAACAACAAGAGGTGACGGGTAAAGACTTCCATCACCCCCTTCCAGAAAGGCGAGAGAGACCCCGACCGAGACTCAGGTACTACCGGAGAGCCCTTGACATCATACACTTTACGCAAAAGTCTGCAGCAGAGATCCTCCTCCGGGCCCCAAACTTTGCTCGCCCATTTTAAAAGTAAGGCCTCGTTCATTTCATCCAACCTCCGCACCCCCAGCCCCCCCTCTTAGGGAGAGTGATCCCATCCCACTCGACGAGATGCATTCCCCCCGAGCCACCACCTTTCTTGCCCCAAAGGAACCTGCGCATCAGCTTCTCCAGTCGACTACGGATGCCCTTCGACAGACGTAGAACAGAAAGGAAGAAGACGGGGATCGAAGAGAGCACCGCCTTTAAGAGAACCAGTCGTCCCCCCCTTGGAAAGAATAACCGACTTCCAGCCCGCCAGCCTCGCTTCGAGCTTCTCCACCACCCGCAGCCAATCACTCACCTTCGTTCTTCCCACCGCCAAGGGCATCCCAAGGTAATCAATAGGCAGGGAGCTGCACTCCGAACCTAAAGCATGGGCACAAGCAGCAGCGTCTTCTCCCCGGAACCCAAAGGGGACAACCTTTGATTTGCCGACATTCTTGAAGAGGTCAGATAGCTCCCTGAAGAGATCAAGCGCCACGGACATTCCAGAGACCTCTTCAACTCCCCCCTCAATGAAAAAGATAGTATCATCCGTGTATTGCAGCAGCAGGATCCTCGTCTCACCCCGCGAGTACCCCGCCGAGAAACTCCCATCAATCACACGAGCCACTACTCTTGGCAGAACATACGCAGCAATCACAAACAGTAAGGGTGCCAGCGGGCAGCCCTGACGCACACCCCTACGCGGTTGGAAAGAACCACCCTCAGGGTCGCCATTCACCAAGACTGAAAAGGAGAAGTTGTA
Source organism: Ottelia alismoides (assembly GCA_037367405.1). Lineage (NCBI taxonomy): Eukaryota > Viridiplantae > Streptophyta > Magnoliopsida > Alismatales > Hydrocharitaceae > Ottelia > Ottelia alismoides. The sequence continues at coordinate 761,209 of JAZKJV010009944.1, forward strand.
ATACAGTGTTTCATCCAAGAAATCCAGAGATACGGGAAGCCTCTTCTACGTAAAACCGAGCAGAGAAACTTCCAGTCCAAACTATCATAGGCTTTAGCAAAATCCACTTTCCAAAGAATACCTGGCTTAGCCCCCCTCTTCCAATCGGCAATAATTTCCGATGCAAGAATAAGGTCGTCGGAGATGTGTCTGCCCTTGAAAAAGCCCGATTGAAACGGAGAGATGATAGATTCCAGAACACGGCTGAGCCTCACAGCAAGTATCGTTGCCACAATCAAGTAGAGGGTGTTTGAAAGCACAATGGGCCGAAAGTCTTCAATAAGATCCGTCGTCGTGCCCTTAGGAAGGAGAACGATGAGCGATTTATTAATTCTCTCGAAGCCCGCATTCCCCACACAGAACTCGGAGACGACCTCCAAGATCTCCCCGCAAAGGCGGTCCCAAAAATCCTTGTAGAACGCCACAGGGAATCCATCCGGGCCCGGAGCCCCATCCGCATTTAAACTCCAAACCACACATTTCAGTTCCTCCAAGGAAATAGCCTGTGTCAAATCGGCCGACATGGAGGGCGGCAACGAAGGAGCCCCCCAAGTCCAGACCATCTCCAGAGCTGCGGAAGTCTCGTCGTCGAGAAATCCCTAAAATGATCGACAATCGCCTTTCCAATTTGTTCGTCACCAACCATGCACGTGTCATTCACCATAATCGATCTTAATGTATTTGCCTGACGTCTACCGCTAGCAATGCGATGAAAAAAAGCCGTGTTCGCGTCCCCCTCCTGAGTCAAGTATTTATTGACCTTTGCCTTCATTCAGTGATGCGTTTTTTATCCTCAGCCGCAATTACTTTGTGGGCCATCGAGCGAGCGGCCAATTCCTCCCCCGAGAGCTCCCTAAGATCCTCCAGTGCATCAAGCCTACTAACCACCGCCTCGGCCTCCTCCCTGGCAGTGCATCTAGCCGCTCAAGATTTCTTCTTGAAGACGCACAGCCGCGTGCGCAAGGACGCTAAATTCTGCATAAACCGGGTCGCTGCCGACCCCGAAACTTCCACGTTGGACCAGTGCGAAACCACTATTTCTCTAAAGTTTTCCTCCAACAACCAACTTTTCTCATGTCTAAAGAACCCCCTCTGCGGAGTGGACTCCCTGGAGTCCCAAAGTATCGGTGAATGATCGGACAAAGTTCTCGGGCACGTCATCACAGAGGACAGCGCAAATAAATCAAGGAGCTCTGCCGAAGCCAAAAACCTATCAATTCGAGAGCGAGAGTTGGAGCTCCTCCAAGTGTATTTCGATCCCCCCGCATCCATAACCTCCAGAGCCATTGAGTCAATAACATCAGCAAAATCATCCGACCCCGGGTCCTGGCCCTGAAGCGCGGTCTGTCCGTTGTTCGAAGAGTGACATTGAACCCCCCCCCCCCCCAATTATCCAGGGGATACCCTCGAAGGCACCACACGCTTCCCGCAAGTCCTCCCAAAGTTCCCTCCTCCTAATATAATCACAGGGGCCGTAAACACATGAGACCGCCAAGGGCGTAGAGGACCCGAGACACGTCAAGAGAACAGAAAGCACGCGTCTCCCTCTCAGTACAGAATTGAAGACCAGGGCCGAAGATCTCCACGCAACAATAAGGCCACACGAGGCACCGATAGCATCCAGCGCCCGGAACTCATCAATACCGCCAGCGTCTAAGGATCGCCACTCAACGTTAGAGACGGAAAGGAGTTTCGTCTCTTGCCGCATAACCACATCACAGCCCCACTCCACAAACCGAGAACCAAGAATTCTCCTCCTGTCAGGCTCCCCGAGCCCCCTAACGTTCCAGGATAAGACCTTCATTTAGAGCGCGAGAACGGACCCTGAATGCGGATCACACCGGAGGCCTCCGCAATGGTCGCCTTTAAGGCCGAGCACGGTTGGGGCTCCAAGAGTCGAGGCTGAGACCTCTGTCGATGCATGTACCTCTTACCAGATCTTTTGTCACCAGCCGACTCATCAGACCGAAAACCCCCCTCCGCCGAGGAGCCCACGAGTGAGGCATCAGAGCGGAGAGCGCCTCTAAACTGATCTAGTAAGACGTCAGCCATCCCCGTACGAGCCCCAGCGGAAGACGCGATTGGAGGATGAGGGAAGCCCCCAGGAAAATCGAGAGGGGAAATGACGCAGCTCGGAGGATCCAAGAATGAAGTCGACCGCCACGTCCCAAGATCCAATAGGAGCCAGTGCCAAACCGCCCGAGGCCAATCGGGGCAAGCATGGCAATGCATCAGAGAAGCTCACCCGGTTGGAGGGAAACACACTAGACAAGTGCTCTGAGAAGTCCATGCGGCCCAACAAGAAAGAGCTAGCCGGGTTCGGATCGCCCCGTGAAAAAAACACGGGTGGATCCGCGTGCCCAAGCAGCAGCCCAATACCCGGAGACAAAGCAGCAGGCGCTGAAGGTAGTGGGGACATCAGACATGCCACCTCAGCAGGCAAAGGGGTGCTTTGGGTGGCAGGGCACACGACCCCAGGGGAGGCTTCCGAAGGGCGCACCGCATCGTCCTCGAGCCTCGAATCATGTAACGTGAGCCTCGGAAAGCCCCTCGTCGGCGCGGAAGGCGAAGCGGCGTCTGAAAACATCGAACTCTCCGGTGTCGGTGGTGGCTCGACAATCTTCATCTCCACCCTGAAACAGAAGCGCCCGACCTCCAAAGTCGCGAAGAAGACTGGATCCCAGGAGTAGCCAAGATCTCCTTGTTGCACTCCATCAGCACAAGCGTGATATCCGGGTCCAAGCCCGGTGACAACCCATTCTCCAGCACCGCAAGCACAGAGCCCCAACGCCAGAGGGCCCGCTCCAAACAAAAAACCGACCGGGACAAAAACGAAACACCTCGCACCTTCACCACGCAAACCTCCAAATCTGAGACCGCTCCATCCGCAAAACGAAAAGGTCGCCAAATAACATTGTCCACTCCCCCACTTTGCAGCAGACGTTCTCTCTGAGCCGAAGAGAGGCCATGAACACAGCAACGACGATCACCTAATAAAACCATGTCACCCGAGAACTTTGAACCAAAGATCCCAGAGATGTGGACCTTCAGAGCTTCCACCGAGATGCAACTGCTGAGAGTATACCCGACCACTGCAAGAGTGCCAACAACATGCACATCATCCGCGACCACCGCCGCATAACTATGTTGCCCCCTTCGTCCACCGACCACGGCATTCACCTGATGAACAGGTTGCATGACGGAACCACGCTCTGCAGCACGACCATACTCGCGTTCAAGACCAACCCTGCATGAAGCACGACGATGACCCACTCCCCCACAGGAGAAACACCTCGACGGCACAAGGCAGAAGGATGCAACGTGACCCCGAACCCAACAACGGAAGCACTTCTTCCCCGGCTTCTTGTGCGAGACATGCACCCACCCAACCTCTCCCCCCGCACCCTGCACGACTTCACCCGCGCCAGCTCACAAACCCCCTTCCTCCCCACTTCCGGAGCCTTCTCTGATTCTCACTTCAAAACGCCTACCCTCTGCAAGCAGCCCACCTCCACCCTCCTCCAGCCCCCCTCGCTCCACAACCGCACAGCGTCCCCTACAACTGAAGACCCAACTCTTCCATGCACCGAAAGGCCCAACGTAGAAACGGCCCGCCGCGGCGAAGGTCCCCGCTGTTCCGAGTTCCCCCACAACGACGACCTCCCCATCTCCCCCTCGCTTCGAACTCTCCACCACCGCTCCATCCGATGCTCATACAGACCAAAAAATAGTCGGACCTTCAAATCTATGCTCTTACCAATTGCCACAACACCAACTTCACGGAATGGATAATATGTTCATGAGCTTCTCATCATCTCTGGGGCTACATAAGCCAGATTACCCCTTTCAACTTGATTCCTCTCGGTCGATGAAAAGGCTTTGTTGATGTTGTTGTTATTGATAGTTTGGATGTGAGCATCATACTTATGTATATTTTCTTTTTTAGCTTAACCGGCAATGTTTCAGACAATGTTGGAGGTTTGCAATCCTTGGGAAATCGAGTACTCAACAATGTTAGTTAGATTGAGATCCATTTAACTCAAGGCATTACAGGAAATCGGTATTTGGTATTAGAGTCGATCAACTCCCAGTCATATTCTACTAGTACCATAATGGTGCCATACCTAAAAACCATTGGCATGACTCGTGTTCTAATATGCTTGTTCCTAAAGGTGGTTTGTCAGTTCTTTGTTAGGCATCACAAGTAATAACATATAACTCGCTACTGACGTTAAAAAATAACAGTTCTGAAGAGAGAAGATATCAAACTTTTAGGAGGTTTCTGGTTGAGGAATACTAAATGACTTGGGCAGAGTCTCCAGCATTGAATAAAGATTTGTACAAGAGCAAACACCTTATTCTCTTGGATGTATGTCATCTATGCTAATCATCTGCCTTCCCATTACATCGTGGCTAGAACCTCCACAACCACTATTATCTTCCCTCTAGTTTATCGGGTCGGCTTGTATAGCTGCAACGGGCATGGTGAACCGTCTGCAGCTAGTGAGGAGAAGATTTATTTAGGTGGTTATGCCATCTAACAAACTCCAGGGGTAAGTGGAAGGTATGAGGCATAAGTTGTCTCAAGCTATTAATAATTCATGGTGGAAGCATATGGAGTCCAAATTATTTGATCATTTGTATATGGCTTGTAGACTGCGTTCAGAGAAATCTGTGCATACACCTTGAAGCATATAATTGCCAAAGTTTATCGATGAAGAGCTGACCATGCCACTCAAGACAATTCAAAGCACTGAACATCAAAATGATAAGTCATGATAATGAGGTTTGTCTCTAGGAAAACCAAGGCAGAATTTGTCCAAGGACCAAAGACAAACTAGAGCTTGCGAGCCTTGGACCTCAGGAATAATTAGTTCAATATCGTTGGGCTCATTATTTTGCGAATTCAGTCTTTTCTGGGCAATGTTCGTGATTACTAAATCCCATGCACCTGCTGAATCTTAACACCTAAACCTGCACTTTTCAGGTGCTCAGTCAAGTTTCATCGACAGCCTTGAACATAAACTTAGAGCAGTTTCCTGATACACGCTAATTTTACACACTTAGCAATGGTCCTGTCATTGACTTTTCAAAAAATGAATAAGAATACTGCAGGATCTAAGAGAAGCTTCGATCCTAGAATTTGAATCCATGTCATAAAGTCAAATTCTTGCAGCAATCATTCCATGTATAGTAATTTAAAATTTAGAAATAGAAAGGCAATCGATGCATTGACAACCACATACATATCGTCTTCACAAGAAAATAATGGCGTTATAAGTGTAGACCACTGTTACCTGGATTTGCTTTTGAAGGAACTTTTGGATTTCTTCCTTCCACCAATAGATGTTCCTTTCTTTGAATTTCGAGCTTGCTTCATTTCATTCATATCATTCTGAAATAACTCCTGCATTTCTTCTTTTCTGCTGTAATTACTGGATGTACGATTTCTAGACATTTGAATTAATTTACGGTTCCCTTTTACAGCTTGACCCCTTTTCGTCGAGGCCTTGAGAGATTTTGCTCGTTTATAACCCAACTTCACAAGAGACTGCCCTGGCTTCTCTCTGTTGCAATTTCCATTTTCCTGTCACATCGGAAAAGATCAGCTCATAGCAGAGGATAGCGTTTGTTAGAAAACAGAAAGGAAAAAAGACAAAAAAAACATGCTAGAATCATAAATAAGCATAAAATGGCTTTGGACCACGAATGTAAGACATGCTCAACAACCTGATCACTATTATCTTCCAGTGTTTCCCGAGCAGCTTCCAATCTACGGCGCTTCTTACGTGGCAAGTTCCGCTGCACAAGAGACAGACTTAAGAAGAGATATAGGAGGGGAAAGAAGTGGATACCAAGGAGTATAAGCAACCTCATGTTCCCGTCGTCTTTTTTCTTTCATTTTCAGTTCCTCTGCCTGATTGGCACTCATTAGCTTCCCATTTTCATTTTCATTTTCATTTTGACTCGGCAAAGACTTCTGTATTTCACAGAAATTCCAAGTTATCAATCACAAATATGACCCAACATAAAGGAGAGATCGAGTACTTAAAAAAGCTGCATCTGCCCCCAAAATAATAGAGAGAAACAGCAATTCAAATAGTGTTCCTGCACAAAAGATGGTCCACAACCCCATTTAAATTCTTCATGAAGTGGCGGGAGATTAAGCAACATACAAGACAGCCAAACAGTCAGCTTTGCGGAAGTCATCAAGGAGTTCTAAATCATATCTGTGTAATTCTGCATCAAATTAATCTTCCAGAAGACAATAGTATAGAATGAGATGATAATATTCAAAAGTTTGGGTTTCTTATATAGAGATGAAACCTAAAATCCCTAAAGATGAAACTGCAATTACTTCTTCAAGGGTAAATACAATAAAGGCTAAAGTAATAAAACATCAGTATTCCCCTTCAAGTTGGAGCAAATCTACCATGCCATACTTGAAGGTCGACACCACAGTAAAATGTGTTTCTTTTGAAGAAATTTGGTGAAAATATCTAGATGCAGAAACTTAGTAGTGCTCTCGCGAAAGACGATTAGTGACAATATAAATGATAGACTTGTTGCCACAGTAGAGAGGAACTGGAGATCAGATAGACAACCCAAGTTCATATGGAAAGGTGACAAACAATGAATCTCACAAGTGGCATGATCAATAGCTCTATATTATGTTCTGCACAAGAAATGGAATCAATTGACTGCTTCTTACTACGTAAAGTGATGAGATCTCTACCAACATACATAGCAAAACCGATGGTGGAAAAACTATTCTCAAGAGAATCGATGTAATCTAGATCTACACAGAATGTAATATATGTGTTACCATTAGAAGCATAGAAGAGACCATTGCCTAGCGAATTCTTTAGATACATGAGTACGAGAAGACCATCATGTCAATGATTATATCTCGATTTTTCCATATACTGCCTGACTTTACTCATATGTAAGAGTTATCGGTCTTAGTAATTGTAAAGTACAGAAGTTTACCCACTACACCCCTGAACCAGATGGCATCCTCAATCAAGGGATTCGCCAAGGTGAAATAACTCTGAGATTCAAATGAAATAGATGATGGCTTGCGATCAATTAAACATGCATCTGCAATGATGTCAACAAGACCATGGAACGAAACATCAAGACATTGTCAATATATCAGTATCACATGGTATCGATTTTCGATAATACAGTACATATCAAATTCTCGTATATCAATGATATCATCGCTGTGTAAAAATAACAATGTTGCATCGTTAATATCATCCATCTTGTTTTTGAGAGGGAAGAAGCTAGAAAGGTATTTTTTAACCTTTTTACCTTTCAAGGTCTTTTTTTTACTTTATTGTATAGCTACTCCTAGTAGGCAAGTATTAACAACAAGACCCATTTTTTTAAAGGGGGATTTGGTGATGGAGATGAAACAGCTCTAAAATTGTTCGAGGAAAATATGCATACATATATTTTACCAGTGTTGTCAAAGGCGTAAGGCGCTCTAAGGCGCTAGGAGTCCAAAACGCCTGAGGCGCTAGGCGCTTGACTAGGCACTCGCCTAGGACAATCGAGGCACTATATATATTACATATATTTATATAAATATAATCTTATATACCTATACATACATATATGTATGTATGTATTTATATGTACATGCATGTATTATTTCAAAAAATATTACACACATACACACCTAAATTACAATTTAATATCGATCCAATATATATGTAAGTGTATGTATATTTTTTTATATACGTGTATATATGTGTATATAAGTATATATTATGTCTGCAATTATAGTACCTAAAACTAATATAAATGTAATGTGTAAATAGAACTTAGAACTAACATGTATAAATGTACATGTATATGTAGAATTAAAGACAAACATGTATGTGTATATGTAGAATTATAGAATCAAGGACTACCGTGTATGTGTATATATAGAATTAATTATTAACATGTATAAATTACATCTAATATCAATCCAATGTATATGTAAGTACATGTATATTTATTTATATATACACATATATGTGTAGTACTTAAAACTAATATAAACGTAACTTGTAAATAGAATTTAGAACTAACACATATAAATGTATGTGTATATGTAGAATTAAGGACTAACATGTATGTGTTTATGCATATTTTTTTTAGGCTCAAAAAAAGGGGGAGACACTCAACGGTATAATGTCTATTTATAAGTGAATGTCTATTACATGTATAATGTCTAGTACATGTACATGTGTACATGTGTATACATGTACATGTGTACAGATGTGTATGCATGGATATGCATGCATATACATATGTTTACATGTATATGTATATGTCTATATATACATATATGTGTTTGTATGTATGTATTATGTTTTTAATTATAATACTTATAATTAATATGCATGTGTAAATGTATATGTATGTGTGTATGTAGAGCTTAGTGCGTATATGTACGTGTATTGCTAGTGTATGTATAATTGATGCTTGTATTTGTATGCATATATATATACTGACATGTCCAAATATTACTCTGAACTAATATTTATCCAACTTTAAATTTTAAAAAGGAAAAAAATACAAATAAATCAGCAAAAAGCCCCATTTCTGCTTCAGGCGCTCGCCTCAAGCGCCTGGCGCCTTAGGCTAGGCGCTCGCCTAGGCAGCGCCTGAAGCAAGGCAAGGCGCCTAGGGCTCGCCTCGCCTCGCCTTAGCGCCTAGGCAAGCGCCTCGAGCGCTTATGACAACACTGTATTTTACATGTTACTAGACTTTGTGATATGGATAAACGAGGACAGACAGCAATTGATTGTTTTTCGTCCAGGTAGAAACTTCGATTTTTAATCTATTTTAGCCAACTTCTTGCTTTAAAATTTATGGTTATCATTAATGATGTTCTTTATAATCTATATGTTATTATGTGCATTCTCTTGATTGTTTGATTTCCAGTATAGCCTAGCCTTTTGTTTATACATAGTATGTCATGTAATATAATGCTATAAAGATTTCATCGAATGAATTTCCTTTGAAAGAAAAAGGGCATCCACCGTATAGGTGTGCCCAAAAACATCGCCATTTAATCACCAAAAATATACATGCCTATTACAGATTAAAGAAACAGAAAAATTACAAGTTCCAAATCTCAGCTAGCGCCTTAGCATGCGTCACAACATTTTCACCATAAAAATGGTCGCATGCCGAAATACCAATCCATTTTTGGCTAATCAATGAGCTCGAATCATTGCCACACATTTCGATCTCTCCTTCTCAGTGTCATTCTAGTCCACCCCAATGGAATCCCGGGATCCAAACATACCATCAGTACACACCAACTGATTTCCAACTAGATCCCAAGCCTCCAAGGAACTCCCACACTTGAAGAATAGGTTATCTGCATCCTTAACATCCTCCTAACAACGAGAACAAGCGGGATCAACAACTTGAATGAACCATACAAATTTGTCCACAGTCAACCACATAAAGACCTGCACACACGTTGAAACTTTCCACTTCCAGATCCTTCTGCAGTCCACACACACCCCCAGGGTCGGAAGTCATTGAACCTCTCAAGCCCCATACACCATTCCAACCAAAAATGTTCCGTTACACCAACCAAGGCCTTAAATGTCAGTTTCGGTCACCATTTCGGTACCGACCAAAACAGAATTTCGATGGAATTTCGGTGGAATTTCGACCGAAATTTCGGTCATTTCGTTCATTTTTTGTACTAGGACCCCCATATTTCGGTCAATTTCGGTCATTTCGGTCGAATTTCGATTTCGACTGGATATCGATATTCGACAGAAATTCGACCGAATTTCGCTGAAATTTGAGGCCATGACACCAACTTCAACAATCACGAATGAATTTCACTATTTCTTATCAGATATCTCTCAACATTCAGCATTCAATAAGGTATTATGTCTGTGATATTTGTGATATAATGTATAGAACGAAATAAAGAACGCTAAAATAATAAAACATCAATAAATCTTATCCAGGAAATTGTGCGATATTATTCAATTTATTAAGACTGGTAATGGACGTCATCTAATTCCTTCAACAATAAAGAGCAACCATTAGAGAAACAACTAAAAAGCAAATATATATCTGAGCAAAGAAGATTGTGTGCTTGTTGAGCATAATATCCAAGGAAACAATTTACAATCTCAGAAGAATCTCGTCGATGATAATTATTTGCTAAATCATCATTTCCCTAATAAATATAGCCTTACCCGATTCGGGGTTCCCCTTTTGCCCAATATCCCATTCATTGGTGTGGGTTGTAAGTTTTAAAAAGTTGAGAATCGAGATTTAAACAGGAAAGGAGGTGTCGAGGCACAGAGGCAACTCCAAGACACTACCACATTGTGACAAGGTATAAAAGCTATTTTAAGGGGGAAATTTGTTATGTGATGATGTGTTTTTTACAACTAGTTACTGCAGAAAATAGTTGTCACCATTCCATTTACAATTTATCATATTCTTTGTATGAGCATAAATTATTATGGAAACCTTTTCAATATACTTCATCTTAGTTTTGAACAGGGTTTAAAAAAGTGTGAGCCGGTCCAAAGCGTTTTTTTTCCGAAATTGAGACGAGACGTAGGCCTCATTTTTTTGAAAAAAAATAAAAAAATTAAAGCAAAATACCTTAAAAAGCATATTATAATATTATGTTTTGCCAAAAAAACACATTCAAAAATAATTTCAGACTAGTAAAAGATACAACACATAAGCGATGGAGCATTGAAATTCAAAAAAAACAAATATTAAGTCATTAATATATGAAATATAAAGTTACAACTTCAACGATTCTATATGAGTATTGAACTAAAGTCTATACTTAATACTAAAAGTACAATAGAAATCATATTTTTTAGTGTTCAAAGTAAAAAAAATGTTGATATGCCTGAAATCCCAACCATAAGTCTTGTTGGACGTAGTTGTAGAACCGTCATATGCATCTCATGCCATATCATACCCCTACAACACGGGGGTATCACAACTCATACAACCAAATAACAAAATTAAGTTGCAAACTTGAACTAACATAAACATTTTTTACAATTTAAACTCAAATCTATGTGCAATAGAACTAGATGTGTAGTTGTATGATAAATTGAACATGATGTATATAAGATCATTGAGCTTCGCTTGTTTCAGGAGATCTTCTCTTATTTGCTTGGAGCTATATATAGAAATATGCAACTATGCGAGGTTTAACATGAAAACATAAACACAAAAAAATTAATGCTTAGGTAAAAATATGGTCGGATGCAAAGCAAATAATCAAAAAGTTAAAAAAAAACTCCATCTCGAGGCTTATGCCTCCATATCGCCTCGAGCGCCTCAAGCCAAGTCAAGGTGTACACACCACCCAGAGGACCCGAGGCGTGCACCTCGAGGCGATTTTGGCCCGCCTCGCCTCGAGGCTTAAACCTTTGTGCCTTGAAGCCTCGCTTTTTAAAACCATGGTTTTGAATATAGTTTATGCATTTACCACCTCGAGGCTTTCTTATGCCTCACCTCAATTTTAGGGAAATCGCTTCAAAATGCTTTATAGTTTTTAAAACCTAGGTTGTAGCCTGTAGGTGTAAAAAACCCTCAATAGACAAGTTAAAGTCTTGAAAAGGCACTTGACCTTTTTCGCAGCATCAGCTATGAGCTTCTTTTCTTTCTCTGTCACAAACCAAGTTTTCGGTGGACGGGAGAAAATTTCATCTTTATGCGCAATCATATTTTCAGCCTGTATGAAACAAGATTGAGTCGTACACAGATGTTAGATAAATAGATGCTTGGAGTTAAGTCACTACGAGAACTGGAAATTTTTGTATGCTAAGGAAATGTACCTTAATAGCCTCCATTTCAGCTTTTCGTAATGCTCTTTCCTCCCTGGATCAAGAAGGCTTCTAAACGACAAATAATGAAAAAGTAAACCAGAAAAGGCATTCCAAAACAGATACATGCAAGCACCTTTCCTCCTGGAGGATAGCAGATATTTGTTCCTCCATTTTCTCAATTGTCTGAGACCACTCTAAAATAGATTTTTCAGCAACGATTCTGCTTCTCAGCTGAGACCCAGCTCGCTTTGCCTGTCAATATATAAAAAATGTATTAAGCCGTCTCCCACTATAAGTAGGGTCGGCTACATGGATTCTTGCTCAAATCCATGTTGAAAGATTCGACTATTTTTTACGTTGGCCATCGACTACCTAACGCAACCCTGCAAGAGTGGGATTTGAACCCTGATCTTTTGTGTGGTAGACACACTGTACTACCACTAGACCATTAAGTGGGCACTGTTACCAGAAAAAAAATTTAGGGCTCATCTATTGAAAAGGTACACATGAGACAACAGCTATTGTCAGTAAAAGGCAATTTATAAACTACAAAGGATAAAAAATCATCTTGCAGTAGTTGAAAAAGAAAGCAATTTTGTCAAAGCTGAGCATTCAAAGGATAAAATTTTCAACTGTCACGGAAATTTTGAAAGATGACCGTGACCTTTCTTAAGCTAAAATTTGCAACTAACTGCCCGTCATCTTCAGCCGGGGTAAATGCATGCACGCATAAGTTTCACATACCTATGACAAGGAACGAACATGCTTTAGAGGAACAACTAAATATCAAATGGTGTCTCATATTTTAGACAATGCATTTCAGGAGTACTCCGAAGGTTTCAACCACTCAAATTCTTCAGAATGTCCTCATCTTGAACTCCGTCACTTTCAGATGCTGCATGTCGAATGAATTATGTAGTCTGTGTACCGTTCGTACTTTTTTATTATTCTATGTTCCGTCTTATGTAATTTACCCAGGGGGTTTTCTCTATATAAGAGACCCTAGCGTTCTCAGGAATAAACAACAACTCTTATTTTTCCAACATGATATCAGAGCCTAAACCCTAGGCTCCTCATCCACCCGCCAACCCCCCCCCTCTCTCTTCACGCCCCGCCGTCGGATCCCCTCGGCCTCCTTGCCGCAGGATCTCCTCGGCCACCTCGCCTCCAGCGCCGGGACCTCCTCTCTGACCCTCTCGCCTCCAGCCCCCGGCTCTCCGACCCCCTCCTCCCGCCTGCTGGCCGCCTCTAGTACCCCCGCCACCCAGCCGGCTTCGCCTGCCCACGCAGGCCGTGCCCTAGCCAGTCCCGCCTCCTGTCTCCCTTGCCGTAACCGACACCAGTCTTCTGCCGGTCTAGCCCTAGCCGGCCCCACCACCCGCATCCGACCGGCTTTGTTCTACCGGCACCGGTGCGCTCCCCTGTCGGCTTGGTCGCAGCAGCCTTCTTCGCTATATCTATGGATTTGAGTACGTAATGTATACATACGCATTCGAATCCTATGCAGTTTGTGTAGACATCTATCACTCTATCTACAAATCCTAGTTCTTCTCCTGCGGCGATATGTCAGAATCCAAGGTTGATATGCCCTCCATAGGCGCGTTCAAAGGTCCCGCGCCAATAGTGAAGATGGACGGGTCGAACTATGAGCTCTGGGCGATGCAGTTCATGAGTCTCATGAAGTCAAATGGTAAGAAGCACATTCTTACCGAAGATGAGCCAGCAGAGAAGACAGGGACTTATGCCTCATGGGAGGCTGATGACTCCTATGCCAAGGTCTGGTTGTCAGACACGTTGTCGATGGAGATTGCTAATGATGTCCTCCATCAGCCCACTGCTAAAGCGATGTGGGACATTCTAGCGGCGACATATTCCCAGATCCGGAATGAAACCAAGATGCTACAACTGCAGCACGACATATTCACCATGAAGCAGAATGGACGGCCACTTCATTCCTTGTATACATCCCTTAAGGGGATGTTTGAGAAACTCTACAGTATTATCCCTCAGACGGCCACACCAGAGCAGCAGAAGACGTTTCGTAATGCTACCATGGTAGGAGTCCTTCTTGCGGCTCTTGATCCTGAATATGATGCGGCCAGATCACAGATACTCGCAGATGCTACCATTCCTCCTGTGGAGGAGGTCTACCAGAGACTTAGCCACATTTCTGTTCCATCCAGCACATCTACACCACTCCCTTCTGCGATGGTTGTATCCAGAGGGAGAGGTGGTTCCTCTTTTTCATTTCGTGGCCGTGATCGTGGAACTGGAGGCCGTGGTGGTCGGTTCCGTCCACCTTGCAGTTTTTGTCACCGTCCAGGTCACTCAGAGGATACATGTTATTCGAATCATGGCTTTCCAGCATCAGCGCGGGTAGCAGAACATGTTGCATCTCTATCATCCTCTAGTTCGGATCAGAGGTTTGAAGAACTCGTTGCTCGGTTACGGGATATTATGCCTCCTGCTTCTACAGATTCTTCTGCAGGCCCTCCCGATATAGCTGTGTCTGCTTCTGCCAGCACTTCTGCCACGGCTAGTACCTCAGGTAGTGCATGTGCCTTTACCACATGTTATAGTTCAGACATCTCCGACTGGATCATGGATTCTGGTGCCACGCATCATCTATGTCGAGACAGAGACAGACTTATCTCATACAGAGAGATTCCTCCAGGGAGGTCGGTTATCATTGCCAGTGGGACTCATTCCCCCATTGTTGGACAGGGGGAGATCTTGTTATCCTCTTCCATGCGTCTCAAAAATGTCTTACATGCCCCTGAATTTTCGATGAACTTACTCTCTATTAGTCAGATTACAAAAGATTTGCATTGTCGCGCTATATTTGACCCATCTTCTCTTGTATTTCAGGACATTCTAACGGGCAGGGTGATTGGTTGTGGCTCTGAGCAGGATGGTCTTTATCGCCTGAACCGGAGTTCATATGCTGGAGTTTCTTCTCATGCTGTTGGATCTATCTCTCCATATACATGGCATCTACGCTTTGGTCACCTCCCTGTACAGAAGATGCGCCACCTGTTGCATCAGATATTTCCAAGTTCGTCCTTTCGGTGTGAAGCTTGTCAGTCAGGGAAGCATCATAGAGCAAGTGTAGCACCCGGTTTCCAATCAAACCCGAAGTCGTCCGATTTTAGGTCTAATGAACCCAATAACGTTGTCGGTCAATACTAAACAACCTAAAACGACCAATTGATCATAAATCAAAAGTCGTTCGGGCGAAATCGACCAAAAATCGGTCAATTCGTAGCGCGCGCCGTGAAAAGCCGCGACGCAAATTCGAAAACCGCGAAACGAATCGAGACCGTCAGTAGATCCGATTCGACGATACAAGATCAACGGAATCGACCGTTCGTCAATCGGAGGTCGTTTGATATTTTTAAATCGTAAAATTTAACCTTAAACAAAAACCGTATCCGAAAATTTCGGGGGTTCAAAACCCAACCGAAAGTATATCAATATTATACTCATTTTGATCGTCGTTGAAAGACGATCAAAACAAGACATTGCGCGTCAAAATCCGAGAACCAAGGCGCACATACGATCGACTTTAAGTTGATAGAGCTTTGGTTTTAAAAAAAAAAAAATTATTAAACAGAAAAATTAATATCTGCTACAGTAACTGTAGCAGCAGCCAGCAGACAGTGTTCGGTTGAAAAAAAAAATATAATAATATATTTTATTTTCTAAGCTACAGTAGTAGCAGACTTCAGCAATTGGGTATTTCTTTTACTTACACGAAAGGCTTCTCCCCTCTCCACTTGGCCTTTTTGCTTTCTCCACTTGGATGGATTTTAAGCATGTATCATCTCCTATATATATGTAGCATAAAGCCATACGTTCTACCTTTCTAATTCCAACGAGAGCTCCAAACCCTTTTCCTCTCCTATTTCCTTTTCTCTTCTTCTATTTCAGCCGATAGAACCTTTATTCCCTCTTCTTTCCCACCTCATTTTCTCTCTTTTACCCAAAAGCCTTTCCAGTTCCAGCCGAAGAGAGCATCTCCAGCCCACTGCTGTGGCAGTTCCAGTAGCCAAAGCTGCAGGAGCCCCTCTTCCTCCTCTTGGAAGACATCCAATTGCAGTTCTCTTTTACATGCAGGCTGTTAATCAGATTTATTTTGGGATTTAAGGTACCATCCTAATTTCCTCTACTTGCTGCCATACATGAATATTCAAATCCTCAATCTTGTTGGTCTTCTTCCCAAATAGAAGTTACATGCATATGTAAGATTGTAAATTGGAGGTCAATATACAACATTATTTTTTTTTTTGTTGCATGACATGGAATTGAAAAGATCACAATTTGTACAGTCCCTCTCCTTCCTCTTTGCTGCCCTACACGTATAACTTACATTCTTTGTTATTGTTGCAATTCATGTAACTATAACTATTTTAAATCCAATGTTGGGTTCTTGTTCCACACCAATTCTGACCAAAGTTAGATTTGTACGGTTAGGCACTATTGCATGGGAGCCCTATCTATAGCTTTAATAAAAAGAGTAGCACTTGAGGATGTGTGAGATGATACAGGAAGCCTCTTTAGAAATGCAGTAGAGGGCCACTGGGTTGGATAGGTGACAAGAGGCTTAATGGACATATTTATATATGGTGATGCTCCAATACTAATCTGCTATTCAAACTAAACTAAAAATTGAGATAGATATGAAGAAAAATAAAATTTAGCTTATGGGAATTTAGATATTACATGGAGGGACAAAATTATAAAAGGGGTGGATTGCTTATAATAAAAACAAAATAATAATAATATAAACTAGAGATTGTGATAATCATATTTTTCTCACAGCATAGCCCTTTCTAGGAATTTTCTAGTACCTCCGACTTATGTTGTCTACGAATATCGGAAATTGAATGAATAAACTTTTGACAGAACAATGTTTTAGCACTTCAAGAGGATTAATACTACTTGGTATAGAATAGAAATAGTTACAAATAGTATGCTTGGAGTATTACATGGGAAGATTAAATTGCAGGTACATGCATCAGACTTCTCTCCTCTTTTGCCAGACATTTCCATTCAAATATTATGATCAATAAAATTATGTTAGCATGATATTTTGTTATAAAAATGAGAATAATTATAATCTAAGTATTATGAAGGGCAGTCTGTAACTTTGAAAATCATTGTTCCATATTATTATTATTTTTTTTATATATATATAATAAATTTCCAGCATAAAATTTTCCCAAACCAATAAGCTTTCTTTACATTATCAATTGTCTAAAAATAGAATTTCAGTCAAAATGTGTTACATCTTAAGTTAACATTTACAGATAAACACAACATCACACCAAAATCTCTCCGTAAGGAAAACAGTGAAAAGCTTATTCCACTTTCGGATTCCAATAACCAATACTATAAGAACAGGTTACTTCCATCAAAACTTATAAGCATCTCTTCGAATATAACACATTACTTCTTGTTAACAGAAGTTGTGTATGCAATTATACCTCATAACTACATCGAAATTTATGAAGTAGAGATAATGACATACCAACTCCATCCACATTTCCATCTATGTAGAGATTGTTGCGAGAAATCGTTAAATCCCTATTACGGATATCCAACTCATGAACACAAGCCAGGCTAAGTATTTTAGAAATTACATATGGATTTTGACAATCAGTGATTATGTTGATACAATTCACCTTAGTAGCTAGTTCAAGGGAAGGTAACTCATAAATATATATATATATACATATATAATATATGAATATCATAAATGATTATATGCATATTTATAGTTATCACGAATAACTAATAGTGCCGGTCATGATGACTTCTACACATGACCGTGCGAGGGCGCGGTGACCCTCAACTGGGCGGAGGAAAGGAAGCCCAGTTAGGGCAGCGGCCGCTAAATGCGCGGGTCTAGGATCCCAGTCTTTTTACGGTTTTTACGCGAGCTCGCAGTGTTTTTACGCCTCATTGGGATCCTGACTTTAGACCAGTTCCGCTGACCCTGTCTATTAGGATACCCAGGCGGGGGATCCTTGGTTTTCAGTTTTTACGTACGAGCTCGTCCGCCCGTACTAGTCGGGCTGTTTTTCTAGAGCGACTTTTCTAGGGAGTCTCTCTCACCCGTCTCAGTGGCGTAGTTGGGGAGTAGACCTATCCCTCTATTGGACCGCGCTTCCAATTAGAGGGCGAGACGGAAGAGCCATTTGCAGGCTTCTTCACCGCTTGAGTTACTTCGCCAAACAGACTTGGCGATTCTATATCTAGATCATCCATATCTACATCTACAACATCTGGAGCTATATCTGAAACATTGAAGTTAGAATTTGAGAAGTTATGATCAAAAGACCGTTCTCTCTACCCAAGAATTTAAATGAATTAATAGATCTCTACAATCTCAACTTTTCCATTTTCACTCGCCAACTTGATCTCTAAGGAAATTGATATATGCATTCACCCTCACACACTCATGATTACGCAACTGCTATCGAAATAATGTTACATATGGGAAATGCCGGGTTCAGGGGAAAGTCATTAGAAATGCATTACGAACATTTGAGATGCTTACAAGTAACCTGAAAAACCGTTTTCAGTTGCAAGTAGAATTAAGTCTTAAATTGAGTTGCTCTCGCCTTTCTGCTTGTTTCTTTTGTAAATAATAAATGCCCGTTATTTTATATAAGTTTTTGGGAGGTACCAGCAACCGCTGACGCCTTTTCTTCCTATTGTGTGTGGCAGGCAAACAGCCTGCAGTTTAGTAGCCGCTCAGTATATACATGCTTCCAGGAGATATAGTGTACACCCGACGGTATGATTTACTTTGTCTTAGTTTTTGTACAGATGATGATGTAAATGCTATCTCTTTTGTCACATTTTGGGATATATGTTGTAACATGGAATATGCTTGTACATGTTGTAAATGGATATGAATATTAATGAAAAGAAATTTTGGTGATGTCTGTCTCTTTTAATTGTGGTCATGTGGTGAGAATGAATGTCATAGTCGCGAAAAAATTTTCCCTGTATTTTTACATCTTGTGCGATATAATTGTGAATGATATCTTGCGAATTGCGCGTAAACGGGTACCCGGATCCTGAGGGGTTAACATTTTGGTATCAGAGCCGTGGTACCCCGATACGCACATTCGCGATATTACAATTCCGATAGCATTAAGATCTCGAATAGCGACAGTCTACCGACTTGTCGTGAGTTCGAGAAGGGAAATATGACATTCATATTCAATAACTACAGATGTCACCAATTTCATTAATTTTCATCTTATATCCCAAGAAGAGAAAAGCATTTATGAAATATCTGTCTAAGGCATCCTTATAATTAATTATGGTTCTCATGCAGAGCCATGGCATCTCGACCAGGTCAGGATACTTCTGATCAGCTGGCACGTATACTGAGCGCACTTACTGATCTTCAGCAGCAGCAGGCTGCTATGAGAGGTCAGCAGGAGCAGATATTGGCCCAGCAGACCGAGATTGCTGACAGGCAGACGGACATAGAGATGAGATTTGAGGATCTGTCAGATTTCACGTACCATCCATCTCAGGATGGGATACGACAGGACCAGCACCAGTCCGTTGAGGTGGAGCAGCCTCATCCTGATGATCCACTAGAGGCCATTCCAGAGCATGGAGCTGAGGAGGATGCAGACTTAGACAGGGAGCAGGACCCTGTTGACTTTGCTGACGAGGATGCACATGAGTTTGCAGCCATTCACAGGCACCAGTCAGTCTTCACTTCTTATCAGCGGGCCAACATACCCTTGTTCGAGGGCACAGGTCCACCAGATGACGCTGAGCAGTGGCTGATGAGAGTAATGAAAGTGCTCAGGGCGATTAATGCGCCACGAAACACGTGGCTATCTTTCGTAGAGTACTCACTGATAGACTTCGCCGAGCGATGGTGGATGGCCGTAGTGTCCGAGTTAGGCCGAGAGCCTACTTGGAACGATTTTGTGACGAAGTTCAGAGCCCACTTCTTTTCTGCGAAGTGGAGGGAGTCCCAGCGCCGACTGTTTGCAGAGCTTCGTCAGGGACAGATGACAGCCCGGGATTACTTTATCCGATACACAGAGCTGTCACGACACACACGAGCAGCTGGCGCATTTCCCGAGGAAAATCTGGAGAAGTTCATTGGCGGCATGCGAGAGGAGGTGCAGGAGAAGCTGGCTGGACTACACATCACTTCTATCTCCGAGGCTACCGATGCTGCGGAGAAGTTCGAGGACATCAGAGGGAGACGTTACGGGAGCTCGTCTGGAGCACCGCCTAGACCGCGACGATATTTTGGGCCGATACGTCGACCGTTTCAGCAGCAGAGGTCAGCCAGACGGTTCCGACCTACAGGTTCGACATTCTCTGGCAGTGCTCGCTCTTCTCCATCGACTACTCTAGGAGGAGCACTTGCCGGACGAGGTACAGAGTTCACTCGACCATCTGGGTTGCAGCGAGCAGATAGACCACCTGCAGGACCAGCTCGGAGCACGGACACAGCTACTCCCTCTACTCGACCAGTCCGGTGCTACCGATGTCACGAGTGGGGACATTACCGAGCACAGTGCCCACAGGCTTCTGGCGAGCCTCAGCCACAGCCTTCACAGCCACAGCCTCAGACACAGCGTTCAGGGAGTTTCCGTGGCAGGAACTCCAACTTTAGGCGACAGCAGCCAAGACAGACGCAGAGTGTGGCAGGATCTAGTGCTGCATCAGCCAGGCAGGGACAGTTACATGCCGTTACTGAGGAGCAGGCACGTTCAGCGGCTACTGTAGTGAAAGGTATGGTCTCAGTCTTGGGCCGACCTTTCCATGTTTTATTTGATTCCGGCGCGACACACTCTTTCCTTGCTTCGAGATTGCTTGTTTCTTTAGATAGAGTTGCAGAGACGTTATCGTCTCCATATCACATCCGAGGGCCAGGTGGCCAGTTATTTGTCATATCTCTGATAGTCAGGCACTTGCCCATACTGATAGGAGGTCATGAGATGATCGCAGATTGCCTACTTCTGCAGCTTGATGAGTTCGACTTGATATTGGGCATGGATTGGTTATCCACTCATCATGCACTTGTTGATTGCTTTAGGAAGACGGTTGTCTTCAGGATTCCAGATCTACCCGAGTTCACGTTTGAGGGTACTACACATGACTCCACCATGGAGTACATTTCAGTATTGCGAGCCCAGCGACTTGTTGATCAGGGTTGCGATTCTTACCTTGCTTTTGTTCGAGAGGTGTCTGATCAGGAGCCGATGATACAGGACATCCGAGTAGTCTCAGAATACCCTGACGTATTTCCTGATGAGCTACCAGGGCTACCTCCTGAGAGGGAGATTGAGTTCGAGATCACATTGTTGCCAGAAACACAGCCGATCTCGATGGCACCATATCGCATGGCACCAGCCGAGTTGAGGGAGCTGAAGGTGCAGTTGCAGGAGTTGCTTGACTTGGGATTCGTGAGGCCGAGCACGTCACCTTGGGGTGCTCCGGTTCTATTTGTCAAGAAGAAGGATGGATCCATGAGACTATGCATCGATTACAGGCAGCTGAACAAGAGAACGGTGAAAAACCGTTATCCTTTGCCGCGCATCGATGATTTGTTTGACCAGCTCCAGGGATCTTCGGTTTTCTCGAAGATCGATCTTCGCTCAGGCTACCATCAGCTGAGAATTCGCGAGTCGGATATTCCGAAGACAGCCTTCAGGACTCGCTATGGACACTACGAGTTTGTGGTGATGCCGTTTGGGCTCACCAATGCACCTGCGGCATTCATGGATATGATGAACCGTATCTTCCGTCCATACTTGGACAAGTTTGTAGTGGTGTTCATCGATGATGTGCTCATCTATTCACGGAATGAATGGGATCATGCGAATGATCTACGGATTGTCTTAGATACATTGCGGGAGCACAAGCTATATGCCAAGTTGAGCAAGTGTGAGTTCTGGTTATCCCAGGTCTCATTTTTGGGGCACATCATTTCTGGAGCAGGTATCGCGGTTGATCCTGCGAAGATAGATGCAGTTATGTCTTGGGAGCAGCCCAAGACTGTTACACAGATTCGGAGCTTCCTCGGATTAGCGGGCTATTACAGACGTTTTGTCAGCGGATTTTCACGCATCGTCCGTCCATTGACACGATTGACACAGAAGGGAGTTCCATTCATTTGGGACGATTCATGTGAGCAGGCCTTCCAGACACTGAAGGAGAGGTTGACCACAGCACCTATTCTTGCTCTTCCTTCAGGCACTCAGGACTATGCAGTCTACACGGATGCATCTGGAGAAGGTCTCGGAGCAGTGTTGATGCAGAGAGGACAGGTGATTGCTTACGCATCACGACAGTTGAGACCGCACGAGCGGAACTACCCCACACATGACTTGGAGTTGGCGGCAGTTGTCTTCGCCTTGAAGATCTGGCGCCACTATCTATATGGGGTGAACTTCGAGATTTTCACAGACCACAAGAGTCTGAAGTACATCTTTGATCAGAAGGAGCTGAACATGAGGCAGCGTAGATGGCTCGAATTGCTGAAGGATTATGATTGCACGATCTCTTACCATCCCGGTAAGGGAAACGTGGTGGCTGATGCACTTAGCAGGAGAGCGCATGCTGATGGTACGGCGAACTGGCTATACACGTGGGATACGCTTGCAGCTTTGACCGATTGGCACCCTCAGGAGAGCGCATCCATTTCTACCGCCGTGCCTCCACGATACAGCAGTCTTTGGGATCGTATTGTTGAGGGCCAGAAGACCGATCCTTGGATTCATGATAGATACATGCGCGCTGTCAAGGACGAATTTGATGACTTTGTTGTGATGGAGTCTATTTTATGGAAGGCAGGACGGGTCGTTGTACCCAATGATGAGCAGCTTCGCAGAGATATTCTCGATGAGGCACACAGTTCACGGTTATCTATCCATCCAGGCAGTACAAAGATGTACCGTGATCTGCGTCGACATTTCTGGTGGGATGGAATGAAGCGCGATGTAGCGCTACATGTTAGCAGATGCATGACCTGTCAGATGGTCAAGGCTGAGCACAGGAGACCGCCGGGATTACTGCAGTCTCTCCCCATTCCCGAGTGGAAGTGGGAGAGCATTTCTATGGATTTTGTCACGGGTCTGCCGAAGACACCAGGTGGCCATGATTCTATATGGGTCGTTGTTGATAGGTTGACCAAGTCAGCCCATTTCATACCTGTCCACACGACTTACACTCCATCCAGGTTGGCCAAGCTCTATGTACAGAACATTATCAGGCTGCATGGTATACCACGAGAGGTGGTGTCTGACAGGGATTCGAGATTTACATCTCACTATTGGCATCAGTTCATGTCAGCACTACAGACAGAGCTGAAGATGAGTTCTGCTTATCATCCGCAGACAGACGGGCAGAGTGAGCGCACCATTCAGACACTTGAGGATCTACTTCGCGCATGCACTTTGGAGTGGAAAGGGTCCTGGAAGGACCATTTGCCTTTGGTGGAATTCACGTACAACAACAGCTATCACTCCAGTATTGGCATGGCACCATTCGAGGCCCTATACGGGCGGAGATGCCTCACACCTCTCAGTTGGCGTGAGGTAGGTGATCATGCTTTATATTCCGTGGATCTCCTGGAGGAGACTACGAGAGCTGTTGATCTTGTGAGGCGGAGGCTTCTGACGGCACAGAGCCGCCAGAAGAGCTATGCGGATCGTCGGAGGAGAGACTTAGAGTTCCAGGTAACCTAATTATTTCTTCTTCATCTATGACATATATATGTTCAAATTAATCTCATACTAATGACATTCCTATAAATTATAGGTTGGAGATTGGGTATTTCTCCGTGTATCTCCCATGAAGGGAGTACAGAGATTCGGTGTTCGTGGCAAGTTGGCGCCGCGATATGTTGGACCGTTCGAGATTCTTGCTCGTGTAGGGAAAGTTGCATACCGAGTAGCCCTTCCTCCACATCTTTCAGCTATTCACGATGTTTTCCACATATCCAATCTGAGGAAGTATGTCCATGACCCTCGCCACATCATCAGTTACGAGAATCTCGATGTAGAGCCGGATCTGACCTATGAGGAGAAGCCTGTCCAGATACTTGACCGTGCTGTGAAGAAGCTTCGCAGCAAGGAGATTTCATTGGTCAAGGTTTTGTGGCACCGACACGGCGTCAAGGAAGCGACATGGGAGACTGAAGCCGACATGCGGGCACGATACCCGCAGCTATTTT
>JAZKJV010009945.1:0-42945 GCA_037367405.1 Ottelia alismoides
TAAAAATCTCAAACCATTCGTGTCACAAACCCTCACTTGCAGCCTATTTCGAAATCCGCCCATGCCTGCAGTCTCTTGTGATCTCCATCATCCTAATCAGCACCATTAGTTCCTCTGCCTTGTGATCTCCTCTGATGTTTCTGCGTTCCGCCTCCTATCGCACAGAGGCATCACCTGATTTAATGTCATCACATCAATCTTTTCAGGTTAGGTTTCCACCTCCTTTTACCTGATTTCTGCAAAAAATACTATTTATGTAGCACCCCTGAATGCATATGGATATAAAAATCTAAATAGAAAATCCGTTTCAGGATGGAGGTGATGAACGTGAAATCGGCTACATTAATTTGGTAAAGTTGTAGCATAGTCGATTTTGCCTCACATCATAAACTGAGCATGAATATCTCAAAGGGACTCGATTTTATTAATATAGTTTTTAACCTGGGAAGTCCAAGGTCGAACTCAAAGACACGAGCTACCTAATGTGATTAATAGATCTTAACATCTAAGTTAAGTGATTATTAATCTATCTAGGTAAGCGTACAAACAATACGATACTATTCATGATACCTGAACAAAATGCATTTCATTTTCATTTTATGCAAGTTAAATTATATGTCAGAATGATGCACAATGTAATGCAATGGAAACAAAATTGTTTACATTAATATGCCCCTAAGTAATCAATAATATGAACATTAAACATTCAATTTTCCTAACATTGGATGCATCAAATTAGATATATTTCATTCAGTGGCATTTAAATATCAAGTAAATGACACCATAGATACCAAATAAATTCATAATGTTAAGTTCCTCAAATCATAAATTAAATCATGCAATAGATAGATAATAAAACAAACATCAATATGAAATTGAAATGGCTGACAAAGGAGTTCATATGCTCAAGTTACAAACGGAATGATCCACGGGCATAAACACAAATAAAAAGATAGAAAATATTTACAAAACTATCACAAATGAGGGCGCATTTTTGCAAATATGAAAAGCCGCTAGGGCCTACCCTGTAAAATTCCCGGTGCACAAGGTAATAAAATCCTTATTTAATATTTTAAATAAATAAAAAATCTATAAAAATAGACAAAATTGATCTACAATGTATATACCTTTATTTAATAATATATGTAAACTAATTATTAAAATCCAAAAAATCTTATAAACCTTATTTATTATTATATAAATTAATAAAATATAAAAATGGGGCCTTATTTATAAAATTACCTAAATAAAAATGCACATACCATTTATCAAGTATATTATATATATGTATTAATATTTTTATTTATATACACCATAAAATATATATTATTTATATACACACACACACCATAATTTAGATAATTTATTTATCTTCATTTTTTATTTTAAATATTTTTAAATAATGTAATTTAATATTTATTGCCCCCGCCACCCCCGCGCCCCCCTTTCACTGCTCCTCCCCCCGTCCCTGCCCCCGCCACCCCCGCCCCCTCCTCCCGCTGCTCCTCCCCTCGCCCCTGCCCCCGCCACCCCAGCCTCACGCCGCCCCGCGCCACGCCCCAGCGCCTCCGCCACCCCTAGCCTCATGCAGCTCCGCGTCACGCCCCAGCGCCTCCGCCACCCCTCCCGCGCCCCATGTCGCCCCGCGGGACTCGCACCCCCGCGCCCCACCTCGCATCGGCGCCCCGCCTCCATGGCCCCCCGGTCCCGTGCTACCTCCTCCCGCGTGTGGCCGAAGTCCTCCAGCGGCCGCAGCCCTATCCGCCTCTTTCGAGCCGCCCCATGCCTCCCCCTCCCCCTGCTTCGTTAAGATAAGATAAATTTTTGACTAATTGATTCATAAAAAGTCATCAAAAAATCAATAAAATTCACCGTTTGATCCGTAACGAGTGATATATTCGTGGAAATGTAAAAATTTTAGAGATTCGACGGATGCATGAAGGTGTCACTAAGAGAGAGAAATTATAAAGGGAAGGGAAGAAGAACAAATGGATGAGGAAGAAGATGAAGAAGATGTTTGGACAATAATACCCCTCTTAACTGCACTAAGGTTTGAAAAAATCATGATTAAGTCAATTCAATAATGACCAGTCTAACGGAAGGGCACAGGTGATAACGAAGAAAGAAGTGAGGGGCACAACTGATATTACCGAAAAGATAGGGGCATAACTGAAATTGCGAGATCTCGGGGGGCACAAGTGATAAAAACACTTAAAATTTTGTTTATATTTTTAATAACAAAAATACCAAACCATATAAAACCGCAATACTCCCCGCATACTCTCTATGCAGTGACCCCTCCGACTGAATACCGTATACCGCCTTCTTGAACATTGGCCAAGCCATTAGTCTGTGGGTGGTAAGGAGATGTGAGGAGGGATGTTCTAAAGGAGGGAGACGGTGAGCAAAAGGATGCACGTGGATCGGGGGAATCTAACGAAGATATGGAGATGTTCAATCGTAGGAGGGAGTGATTGTGTGTGCCTAATTAATAAGAGAAAACAACGAAAAAAAGAATGAAAGAGACTACCTGAAAATTAAAGAAGGGCGTGAGGTGGAGTGGGGGCTTGGGTTGAGCTCCATGAGGAGCTCGGGTCATTGCTCGACCTAGACAGTCACACCAGGGAGCTCAAACGGTCATCAATCGACGTTGTCGCATGGCCAGAAGCCATGGGTCTCACCGAGAGCCAATCTCCATCTTCACACCATCAATCCTACACCTCCCTATCACAAAGGGAATGAGAACGCTAGGGGATGCTCCACATGAAGATGGACAGTCAGAGCAGAAGGTGGCTCGACCCATTTGAAGGTGGCGATCAACGATTGCAAAACGATGCGCGTCAATGTTGCAACCGTCGTGAAGACCATATCGATAAGGGGACGTTAGGTCTAGGGTTAGGGCATGTGAGACGAATGTGTGGTCGATGTGGGGGACTGAATGGTTAGTGGAGAGGTGGTTGAGGAAATTCAGAGAAGTCGACAGTTGGTGGAGAAATCGAGTGAGAGAGAAGAGGTGTTGTAGGTGGGAGACGAGTGCGGAGCTGTTGGATCTCGCGATCCAACGGCTGAGAGCACGATGCAATTGGGCAACGGTGATGAATCCGATTTGATCAAATCATGCAGCTGAGAATGAGGCGATGGTGGAAGGCCAGGTTCATATCCATCAAGTGGATTCGAAGGTAGGGTCAGATGTTAGAGTTAGTGAATTAGCTTTGAATCCTATTGAATAGTTTAAGTTAGAGGGATAGTAAATAAATAATAGAGATATTTACACCCATAACCCTGAGTGAGTAATCTTGTAATTACCCCAGGAACCCTCAATAAAAATGAATTACATCCAGAGCCCCGAATAATGGTTAACCTTTACATGGCATAACCCTGTGTCAACTTCCGTCTTATTTCTCCGTTAACTTTAACGGAAAAAGTCAATTTTGCCCTTCCAAATCCATCCTATTTACAACATGATGCCACTCATCAAAACGCTAAGGAAAAGAGTCAATTTTGCCCCTTCCAAAGGTTTCATCTTTACAACATGATGCCATTCATGAAAGAAAATAACCCTCCCCCCTCCTGCTCGCTGGCAAGGCCTCCGATCCGAGCTCCCCCTGCGTGCACCTCCGCCCGCGAGCTCCCCCTCCTCCTGCGGGTCGCCCGCAAGCTCGAGCACCCCTTCCCACCCTGCGCTCCTCCGTCCAGCTCGAGACCTGGGCACTCGAGCCGCAAGCTCCACACCCCGGAGCGCACGGCCGCAGACTTCAGACCCTCCCCCTCCTGAAACTCAGACCCCCCCTTTGGTCGGAGCAGCCCCACCCAAATCGTGAGGTCACCCTCACCCCCCAGGTCGGCGCCCGCGCCGCTACCCCAACCTTGCCCCCGACAAGCCCCAGGTCGCCTTCCCGCAACCCCCCCCCCCCCCCGGCGCGCCTGGGAACCCCGCTTCACCCGCCTGCCTGGGAACCTCGCCACCCACCTGCGCCGCCTGGGAACCCCGCTCCACCCGCTCGCTTGGGAACCCTGCTCCACCCGCCCGCCCCTGCCTGGGAATCCCCTCGCCTCATCTGGGAACCCAGCCCCCCCTTTGGTCGGAGCAGCCCCAACCATATCCCGACAAGCCCCAGGTCGCTCGCCCCCGCCCAAAGCCACCACCCCTCTCCCCCACGGTAGGAGAAGCCCCACCCAAAGCCCCCCTCCCCCGTGGTCGGAGTAGACCCCGCCCAAAGCTCGTGCCTCTACCTGCTGCAAGTGGCATGTCAGAGCTCCTCGCTCGCCTCCAATTTCCTGTTCCAGGGTCGAGCCCACGTCCTTTAGGTCTTTTCTTTTTATTTTCGATTAATCTCAGCCGTTAAATCGCACATTGGTTAGATTAACACAACCATCTGGTTGAGTTAATGTAGTAAACTAACGGAGGGTTATGAAAGTAAAACGGAGCAATTATTCGAGGTCTGGGGTGTAATTCATGATTATCGAGTGTTTCTGGATAATTACAAGATTACTCAGGGTTATAGGTGTAAATATCCCTAAATAATACGATGATAAATCATACATTTATTGGGGGTGCATGCTCCCCTTGCCCCTCCCAACCTCGCCGACAGGGCAGTGAGACCCTGTGATGGTAGGGTATGATGGGGTCTAGATAGTTGGGTTCACTCGCCAATAACAT
Organism: Ottelia alismoides; assembly: GCA_037367405.1. NCBI lineage: Eukaryota > Viridiplantae > Streptophyta > Magnoliopsida > Alismatales > Hydrocharitaceae > Ottelia > Ottelia alismoides. Next base: position 4,661 of record JAZKJV010009945.1, read on the forward strand.
GTGGAGGTCACAATGATAAAAAAAATATATGCCACGCTTATAGATATTTATCATAGTATCTATGTAAATGTTAATTTTAGAAATTTAGAATGTTGATTGAGCAAATATGTCCATATGTATTAGGAATGGCTACAGTAAGTGTGACATGGTAAAAGAAAGAACTTCCAAGAAAGATATTGCGTGGAGGTACAATTATCAGAAAGACCAAAAAGAACCAAACATTTACATGCATGTTTTGTGAGAAGACCACTAAAAGTGAAATCTATAGAGCCAAACAACATCAAATAGGATCTTTCAAGAGTGTTGCAGCTTGCGAGAAATTCCATCCAGAGGTGAAGGATATGTTGGGAAAAATTGAAGACCTGTTTATTCCTGGGAACTCTAGGCTCTCTTATAGAGAGGAGAGACATATGAGTAAATTACATAAGATGAACAAAAGGAAATAAAATAACGAAAACGGTACAAAGGAACATAGAAATATCTCTACACTCCCCCTCAAGATGGAACATAGATGTCAATCATGCTTACTTGGAAGAACAATTCTGAAATGACCCTCTGAGCAATGCCTTGGTAATCATAAAAATATATGTCGTTTGCTCTCCTGAATTAAAATGGGAGGTAGAAATCAAACCCTTCTGAATCATATCTCTAGTATAATGGCAATCTACCTCAATGTGTCGTTCTTTCATGTAATGCAGGATTATTTGCAATGAACAAGGAAGCTTGATTATCACAATCTAGTTGCATGGGCAACGGTACATTTATATGCAAATATGCTAGCACTGCTCGAACCCACATTATTTTGGTGATTGCTTGTGCCATAGCCCTATACTCATATTTGATGCTTTATCTAACCACAACCATTTATTTCTTGCTTTTCGAAGAAACAAGAGAACTGTCAACAAACACTGTGAAACCCGAAGTAGACTTCCTATCTTTAGGACATCCTGCATAGTCTGCATCAGCATATGCAGAAACAGAAAGAGTTGCTCCTTTCCTGAAGAGTAATCCTGCACCTGGAGAAGATTTTAGATATCTCAATATCATGTATATAGCATCCATATGTACATGCCGAGGTTGCTCCATGAACTAACTCACCCGACTCACTGCAACGGAGACATCAGGTCTAGTAATAGTAATATAGAGGAGCTTTCCTACCATCTCTCTATATCTCCTCCTGTCAACCTCATCTATATCATCATCGTATAACTTTATACTATGATCCATAGGAGTAGTAGATGGTCGATGCTAACCATGCATGTCTCAACAAGCAAGCCTGTAACATACTTCCTTTGGGTCATCACAAGATCCTGCGCATTTCTAGCAAATTCTAACCCTAAAAAATACCTCAGGGTTCCAAGATCCTTAGTAACAAAATGACGACCCATAAATTCTTTTACCATCTTTATCCCCTGCACATCATCTCCTGTAACAAGCATATCATCAACATAGACCATGACGACGACAGTACCTCTAGGTGTTCTCCACACAAAGAGTGAATGGTCTGCATTTGACCTCTTGAACGCATGCCTTTCAATCAGATCCGAGAGCTTCTGAAACCATGCCCTTGGACTTTGCTTAAGGCCATATATTGCCTTATGGAATCGACACACCGGCTGACACTACCCATCAATAGCAAACCTCGGAGGCTACTGCATGTAAACTTCCTCATGTAGATCTCCATACAAAAAAGTATTTTTAACATCTAGCTGAAACAAAGGCCAATTGTGTACCACTGCAACTGATAGAAAAACATGTAGAGTTGATTGACGAGCAACTGGAGAGAATGTGTTGCCTTCTTCGTAGGTCTGAGTGAATCCTCGTGCCACAAGTCTTGCCTTCTAACGATCAAAACTCCCATCCGCATGATGTTTAACAGTAAACACCCATTTGCAACTGACAGCAGAGGCTCCAAGAGGAGCAGACACCAAACTCCAAGTACCACATGATTGCAAAGCAACCATCTTTTCCTCCATAGCTAAACGCCAACGACTATCCTTCAAGGCTTCCTGATAATTTTGTGGAATATCCACGACAGATAGGGCAACAACAAATCTCCGAAATTCCCCCGTCAAACGATGAAAGGAGGCCTGGGAAGCAAGGGGATATGAAGCACAAGTGCGCTTTTGCTTCCGAACTGCAATGGGTATATCCATGTCATCGGGAGCCTCCTCCATCCATGGGCTAGTCTCCTGCAATGATCCCTGCACAGATATATCTTCAGATCCATCGTTAGAAATCATGTTATCAGGATAAACCTGGGGTGTGTCGGATGACGAGCGATGACCATGAGTAGAGGCAGGCCGACGGGTATAGAACTTTGGTAGTGGCGGAACAATGGGCACATGCGACTGTATAAGAGGAGGTAGCGGTGGTGGTGGAACAACAGGCACAAGTAGAGGAAATGACAAACTCGTAGGAGGAGGTGGCATGTAAACCTCATCATCATAGTCAAATGAAGCAAACTTGTCACCTGTAGGAGAGAAATACATCACAGACTCAAAAAATGTGACATCAGCACTAATATAATATTTCCTGTGTAATGGATCGTAACATGGGTATCCTTTCTGAGCCTTCGAGTACCCAATAAACACACATTTGACAGTCCTAGGAAAGAGCTTGTCAAGACCTGAAGCCAACTAGTGGACGACTGCAACAGAGCCAAAAACACGAGGAGTAAGTGAGAACAACTCCTTCTCAGAGAAATCTATGGACAAAGGAATTTTCTCATCCGAGACAGACGGGGGCATGTGATTCACCAGATAATATGCCGTACGAACAGCATCGCCCCAAAACGAATGTGGGGACGTGACTTTAAATGAGAAGCGTAAAAGTGACATCAAGTAAATGGCGATACTTTCTCTCTGCAACACCATACTGCTGAGAAGTGTAAGCACAGGTTGTTTGATGAATAATGCCACAGGATGAAAAGAAATGTGATAGAGCATGAAGACAGAATTCCATATCATTATCAGTTCTCACAAATTTCACAAACGAAGAGAAAACGTTATGCACTTCATTTATAAAGGTTTTGATCACATCTCCTACTTCTGATTTATTCTTCAATAAAAAGACACATGATAAACGAGAAAAATCATCAAGATCAACAAGATAAAACATGTGTCCCTTATTATCAGGAACACAACTCAAACCCCAAATGTCAAATGAAATAACTCAAAAAGGGAGCTACTGCTCTGACTCTGACGACTATGAAAAGCAAATCAGTGATGCTTTCTCAAATTGACACACCCTACACTGGAAGGAAGAACCGGTGAAATCTGTGGCAAAATATGACAGATCTACTAGAAAGGGAGGTAACCAAAACGTAGATGCCAGGTAAAGAGAGAAACCGGCCCGTTGAATGAGAGGATACGCCAGAATAGGGAGCACGGACCAGGCGATAAAGGCCACCATGCTCACTGCCACAATCAATCACTCTGTCCGTAAGAATGTCCTGAAAAACAAGAGACGATGGATCAAAAATATCTCTATAATGCAAATCCTTTGTAATAATAAATTCATAGAGAAATCGGGAGCATGTAACACAATCTGTAAACGTGCCGAAGGCGTCACTAATCTTTCCTTGTCCGATGATCGGGGAATGAGTCCCATCGACTATCACAACAATTCTCCTGGTGAAACTTGTCTGTATGCTATAAACTTATCTTTGTCCCCACATAAATGATGTGTTGCCCTAGAGTCCATAATCCACTCAGTAATGTCAGATCCATGTGTTGGAAATGCGAGCCCACGGCGAGCCATTATGCAATAAATGTTATTGCAAATATCATTCCCTGATCTGAAATGAAGAATAAATAATTTGCATAATAGGTCCCTTAGTACAATTAGGGTTATGTACCATGGCCATCTTGATGATCATACAGCTGTTGATTCAATTATTGAATCATAGAGGTTGGTGATGGATGAATATCTAAAGGGTTAGATTGAGGACTCATCAACCACCGTCAAATGATTGTTAAGGGATGATCTCCAGCCTGAGTAGGAGATGGCAATCCTTACCTCTAAAGGTTGATATCTGACCGACCTCTTGATGCAGGTCCTCTGCATAGGAATAGAGATTCGGAGGTGTCAGATTAGTTAGGTCAAAGAGTTGACTTGACGAGATCGAGATAACCAAAGTCCTATATCGTATGCTGTCATGATACAGGCACGCATCCTCTGACCGGAGACAGATGTGTTGCTATATGTCTGAGTATGTACATTTGGCAGACCAATAGGTTGATGACCTAACCAAGGTCTATACACCGGCGCGTTGGTGTGCATGTAAGGGCATATGAGTAATACGATCTCTCAAAGGGATCATACAGGTTCATTTACTGAACCGGAAGACATGAGCTCACTCATGAGATATTGGGAAGAATCAAATTCCGTGCACGGTCGTCTCGCTTTGGAAGCTTGACTGAATTTGTAGGTTTGATATATACTTTTGGAAAGTATATGATCAAGACCTAGGTATGATATATGCTTTTGGAAAGTATATGATCGATACCAACTCCCAATGATCGAATGAGAAACTTACTGATAAAACCATGAAGTAGACAGTATAAAGTTGATCAAATACTTCAGGTTTAATCTGAGTCTTCCAGTATGCAGGATGTACAGGTATTGGGAATACCTGAGGGTGATGTGATCATAAACGATTGTATAACCATGACGCTTCCATTCCTAGGGAGTGATGAAACGGGTCTGGATTTTAGTGACTCCTCTCAGTAGAAAAGTAATCTAATCTTGGTCCAAATGTTGGACATTGATCTGAATGTGATTCAGATGCAATAAGAAGATTAGATTTGCGGTCTTGATTTAATCAAGCATCTATGGGAGGCCCGCGATCTGGATTTGAGATATGATCTCAATATCCAAGTCACTATACGTGGAACAATACAATCGCCCTGTCCTTATCTCCAAGTATCTGCGGAGAAAGCGCATTATCCTTGAAAGAGTTCAAGGATAATTCTATTGTTGATATAAGTATCCAAGCATTGAGAAAATGGATAATTAAATGAGATTTAATTATCATGAGTAATATAAATTTGATTTATATTATAAAGAGAGTTATCTTAGATAATTAAATGTGATTTAATTATCGATGATGTAAGTAATATGAATGTGATTCATATTATTTGAGAACAAGAGAAATGAGATCCAAGGTGATTAAATATGATTTAATTATCATGGATATGACTAATGTGGATAGCAATATCCATATTAATCAAATATATTATAAATGTGATTTATAGTATATAAGAGAGATGTTTGTAATTTACATTTGTTAATTAAATGTTAATGTGAATTGGAATCACATTGGACATTAAATTGAAAATGTAATTTACATTTTGTTTTGGGTTGTGAATGTGATTCACAAATTTCCAATGTCATGATTGCAATGTTCACAAAATAAATTGGATTTATTTTTGTGAAATAATTTGCAACAAAAGTTGTTGCAAATATTGAAGATATGTGCAATCTTGGAGATTGCATTGGAATCTCCCTTTCCTAATAGGAGAGGGGGGACGGCCACCAATATGGAAGGGAGGAGCCTCCTTTCTATTATCTCCAATGTGGATTGATTTAATTTGGTGATTGAATTATGTTGATTTATCAATATAAATTTAATCTAAATTTAATTAATTTTTGTTGTGTTTTTAGGAACAAATCATGACCATTGAAAGAAACACAAATTAATGTGAACCATTGGATTTGTGTTGTCCCATGGATTGAGATCCATGGATCCCAAAACCCTATAAAAGGAGAGGCACTTCATTGCTCTTCTTAACACACAATAGTTGAGACAACAAATCTCTCTCTCTTTCTCTCTCTCCCTCTCATGGCCGTCCACCATGGATGCCCTAGAGAGATTCTCCATCGTCGCGGCATCATCGTTATGCTGCCCGATGGTTTGCTCGTGGATCTCCGTCTCCTTCGGTGCGCCCCGCTCGTGAAGAAGACGTCGGATCTCGTGTGTCGAGATCAGGAGATTCGCCACTTGGATCATCAACATGGATTGCGAGAAGCACGCAGTTCAACCCCGCGCTCGCAAGCGTCTCCTCCGTCGGATCGGACTTGAGACAGGAGGTCTCTTTGTTTAGAGACTCGATCGCAACCACGCTTCAAGAGGTAACCCTAATACTTGTTTGTGGTTTAGACGAAACGATCCGAGAAGTGTTCTTGGATCATGTGGTTTCGTCGCATAAAAATTTTTTAATTTCCGCTGCATAGAACAACTAGTGCGACTAGTCGTTCTTCGTCGTATCCGATACGACGATCACGCTTCCGTGATGCGCTTGAGGATCTAACCATATCCTTCACCATGACAGTATTTAAAAGAATAAGTACAACCTGAGGTACTAGCCATAGCAGAAGTACTAACAGATGAGGCGGCTGCTACATATGAGTGGCCTCCTGGAGATGTAAAGACGCAGGGGGCATGATATCTCGCAGTCTGGCAACGAGGTCATCGAACCTCTGATCTGAAGTAGGAGTAGCTAGAGACTCAACTTGCTCTGCGACACGGGCTAATGCCGGAAAACCATGCTTATAGTAGCACGATTCCTCTGTATGACCTAGACGGTGACAGTACGTGCAGGGATGACGAATGTGGCCTCCTCTATCATGAGGTCTGCGTCCACGAAAAGAAAAAGAGCCTCCTCTGCCTCAGGAGGCTGCCAAGGCCGAAGAAGTCTAGTCAGTAACTTTGGACTGAACAATAATCCTATTGAGCCTGCGGAAAGCTTCTTCTATGGGAGGAATAGTAGCATCCACTAGAATATGAGAACGAGTAGCATCATATTCAAGGTCAAGGACTACTAGGAATACATTAACCATGGTAGTATTCCTATATGTCTTCTGCTGCTCTAGAGTCGTCGTGAGAGGCATGAAGCTATGGAGCTTCTCAAGCATCCCACGCAAAGATGTATATAGTGAATGAAGAGCATGTCCGTTCTGCTTAATATTAAATATATCATGCTGGGGTTGGAAGATATTGGTATCATTCCTCGCCCGAGAATAGGTTGCTACGAGGATATTCCACATCGCCTTAGCAGTGGGTTGACGTAACCCATCATTGGCGATCTATATCATAAATGTTCCTGAAAGTCAAACATTGGCATATGCATCATCCGCCTCCCACGAGGCATTAACCCCAGTTTTGTCCATCAGCTCCTCGGCAAGAATATGTTTCTTACCATTGGACTTCATAAGGCTTATGAACTACATAATCCAGAGCTCATAGTTTGTCCCATCCATCTTGGCAATAGCATTGGACCTCTGAATGCGCATGTGACAGGTACGTCGACATTGTTTTCTGACATGTCGTCGGATGAAGATCACTGGAGTTTTGTAGACCAAAGGATGAATGTCTACACGACATGAGAGGATTTGAATGGATACGTAGACTTATGTATTCAAATCTATCCATCCAAACGAACCTTGATATATGCAAGAGGCCGACGATGAGAGGCAAGGGTCGGCCCAAGTAGCGACCGGTTTCGACGGCTATAGGTGCCAACGAAGGAGAGTGGCAGACGGAAGGAGGGGAACCGGGTCACGACGCGACGGCACTACCCGGCTGAAGATAACGATGCCGACGGCGGCAGAGAAGGGGTTGGTGGCGGTGGCGGGAGAAAGAGAGAAGGGGGCGACAGTTGTATATTAGGGGTACGGAGCTTTAGTCTAGGACCGCAACTCTGATACCATGTTGGGAAAAATAGAAGACTTGTTTATTCCTAGGAACCCTAGGCTCTCTTATATAGAGACCTATGGGTAAATTACATACGATGAACAAAAGGAAATAAAATAACAAAAAAGGTACAAAGGAACATAGAAATATCTTTATAGGATCGATGGACTCATTTGTGATCATGAAAGTGGCAAAAGGGAGAGAAAAAGCTCTAATGAAACAAGCTTCCATGGTGGTGGCTTATGACAACGAGATGCAACCTAGAACTATTTAACATATAGCTCACTTCTTCTGCAGTGATGGTATACCATTTAATATTGCAAAGTTGCAACGTTTTAAGGATATAATCCAAGATATTGGAGTGTATGGTCCTAACTTGAAGCCACCTTCATACCATGAGCTTAAAGTCCCATTACCTTGCATTGAGATGCATGGAAGGCCGTATCGATATCGATATCGTATTGATACGATATATCAACGATATATCGCCGAAATATCGCCCATATCGACGAGCCTTTTTGAAGAAAATGCCTGAAAATCAGGATATATCGCCATATCGGTTCCCATATCGGCCACATGCCGATATCGATATATCGGCGATATATCGTCGATATTGCCTTCCATGTTGAGAAGGATTACACATTTGAATTGATGGATGAGCACAAAGAAACTTAGGGAAAGTATGGATGATCCATTATATCCGATGCTTGGATTGATAAGAGAAATAGATGCATATATAATTTACGGTGAACTGTTCCAAGGGCATGATGTTTATGGAATCCACTGATGCATCAACATATGCGAAGATAAGAAAGAAATTTTATGAGATTCTTGATATGTTTATGAAGCAAATTGGAGAGAGAAATTTCGTACAACTCGCAACTGACAATGGAAGCAATTATGTCTTAGCAAGTATATACTTATTTTATTGATTATAGCTATTGAATTAGGTAGGAGTAATGTTACATCAACCTAGTATTTTATGTAGGCAAGTTTTTACAAGAGAAGAGGCCACACTTACATTGAACTCCATGTGTAGCACATTGCATCGAGCTTATGTAAGAGGATATTGGCAAGATCCCAACGATTAAGAAGAATCTTGAAAGAGTCGTTGCGATTGCGGGTTACATTTACAACCACATTGGGCTTTTGAGCGTGACTAGGGAGTTTATAAATGGTAAGGAATAGGTTTATCATGGAGTGACTTGATTTGTAACAACATTTACTTCTTTGTAGTCCCTCCATAAGAATAAGCATAGTTTGAGGACCATGTTTACTTTAGAGAAATGGGCTACTAGCAAATCGGTCAAGAAAGCCAATGGTAAGAAGGCAATGGATGTCATTTTGATGTCATCATTTCGGAATTATGTTCTTGACACATTTAAGTACATGGGACCTCTTGTTAAAGTTCTTGTTGATAGTGAGCAAAAACATGCAATGGGACATATATATGAAGTTACAGATCGTGCAAAGGAAGTAATGGAAAAAAAACTTCAATGAAAATGAAGAAAAGTACAATGATGTATTTCAAATCATTGATAAAAGATGGGAATCCCAACTTCATCATCCATTACATGTTGGTCATGTTTTGAATCTTGAATTCTACTATGCCATTCCATCCATTTGATGCGAAGATCATTGATGGAATATACAAATACATACAAAGATTGGTTCTCGATGTATATGTGCAAATAAAATTATGATTGAATTAAGCTCATATAAAAATGCTGAGGGGGTTTTTGGAAATCCAATGGACATTCGATCAAGAAACTCAAAATCACCAAGAACCCATTACAATTTAGTAATCTTAAATTGGTCCAATTCTCGATGCTAACATCTTCATGTGATAATGTAGTGGAATGGTGGAACTCTTTTGGAAGTTCAAAACTTGCAACGTCTAGCTATAAAGATTTTGAGCCTGACTTGTAGTTCATATGGGTGTGAACGTAATTGAATTGTATGTGAGCACGTAAGTAATTTTATGTTAATTCGAACTTGTGAGTCTTTAATTTTAACCTTAATAGATACAGACATTTTTACATAATCATTCAAAGAAAAGAAACATACTTGAACAAAGGTTGCAAGATTTGGTGTACATAAAATACAGCCAGGCTTTAAAGGAACAATATGACTTATGAGACGCCATAGATCCGATTGCTCTTAGTGAAATCGATGATGCTAATGAATGGTTGCTAGGTGAAATGGAGACAAATAATGCAGAGGAAGATTTTATCTTTGAAGATGATATATCAACATGGAGAAATGTCGCAAGAGCATCTGGAGTTGCAGAGGTACAAACGTATACGTGACAACGTACAAGGCATAGAGCACCTATTGTGGGATCTTCTTCAAGATGAGTTCTTGCTTCACGTGATAATGAAGACAAAAAATGGAAGAGATTGAGGGGAATGAAGCTGGAGATGAAGATGATGCTGGTGATGTCAATTTTGGTGATGATGAAGATGAACTTACAAATCCATAGACATTTCGATTTTTAGTTTTAGTTCACTTTTATTTGTGTAATTGAACGTTCAAACTATTTTTAGAACTGTTTGGAGTTTTTGTCTTTTCTAAAATATGTTTCAATGATGTTCATCACATGCTAGTGCTATACTTGTATGATATTTTTATTTGGTACAACAAGATAAAAAATTAATATGTGTATATATATTATATATACACACAATATTTCTTTAGTGCCTTATTGTCTCAGACGAGCACCTAGTGTCTCGGACGTTTTGCACCCCTGACGCCTTAGAGCGCCTCATGCCTTTGACAATACTGATTACGACACACGGTATGTACACAATCGCCAGGTCTTCACTTGGATGGCCAATAGTGTCGAACCGAACATTGCTTCGAATCTTCTCTACAAAGACTCGACCAAGGAGATGTAGCCAAATTCGAAACAAGCTAACTCTCACAATATGAAATAGTCTTCCTTGCGGACATTAATATGCCGATCTGGTCCACATCTCAAGGGATTCCAGTCTCATTGTGTACTCTCGACATCTAACCAGTTTGTTTGAGGAGCTTTTGATTTTTCAACCAGCGTATTGTAATTAACACGTGCAAAAGCGATCTGAATAGCAGGTCTATCACTTTCTTTCTGGACTACATCCATGATACTAATCCATAGAGGAACGGTTTCTGGAGACTGATACCATGCCATCAATCTAGACTATCTTCAGTCGTCTATAGGAACTAGAGATCTCTGCTGGGCATACCACTACTCTGCCTCATGTAGAGAATTCTGCACACTTTGCATCATCTGGGAACAAAGGATGACAAAGCTTTCGAGGAGGTTGGAGCCGTGACTTTGGTCATGGTCGTGGATGTGACTCATGACGTGGACGAGACATTGGTCATGGTCGTGGCCATGAATTTACTTCTCCTTAGTACCCACGGTGCATTTACTCTTGGCGTTGGAACAATTCGTCAGAGCGATGTTGGGCAAAGTTTGGTATACCGCCTAATGCCAACAATGCATATAAGATAACTTATGATATTGCAGAGGACTCATTTGATCAACATTCTGGTGGACCGCTAGTACAATTCAGTGCCTCAGATTACTCCAGTCATGTCTGATGCAGCTCCTACATAATTCCAACCCCTCCACTAGTGAAAATACTACTACTGCTACTATTGCTAGTTCGGCTACAACTTCAAGTACAGTAGTCCACTCCACCACCGTTTTTGATTCTGCATGGACTTATTCAAAGTATCGGTAACCGCTTGTTCAAAGTACAACTTCAAGTTCCAAAAAATCTTGAGTACCGGTAACCCTAGAAAAATGAGGAATAGTTGCTATGATTAAAACCAGCATAGCAGCAAGAACCCTAACTCTTCTCGATGGTAGGTAGCGTGATTCCAAACCACAATCCAGACCTTCCTCCACGATGCCTTCTTCTCTAAGCCACCCAAGCGGTGTTGATCGACCTTTCTTCTACTTCTCGTTGTTCAATATATGAGATTTGTCGTTCCAATTGAAAGCGATAGGAATAGATCCAAATCAGCTTGAAGAGATCAATAGACCTGGCCAAAATGCGGGTTGGGCTGGCCTATGGCCCATTTTATTGTCCATTGATTTTTAATGCTATTTAATAAATATAAATGATTTTATTACCATCATTTATACTTTATATAACTAATATAAATAGTTTGCATGTTACTTGATGTAAATTATTAAACTTTATGTAAATCTAACATCAAATATGGAAAACTTGAAGTTTATCATATTAATAAATGTCATATCTAGCTTGTACATGTATATTTTTATTTTTTGTGGGTCCGGTCGGGTCGGCCCATACCTCAACTCTCCTAGCCGAAGCTCAACCTATGAGCGAGCTGGGTGAGCGGGCCCTCGGCCCATTGGTCAGGCCTAGATATCATACAACCCCCCCCCCCGCATGGTGTGGAAATGGGTTCTAAGGAACCCTACTATTCTTGAAGCAGGAGATGAGTTCCAATCATACGGAGTTTCCGACCATGAGATCTCGTATTCGCGCAACTCATCTAACACTGTCATCCTCCAGATCCCTCTGTGATCTCTCCCAGGCAAACCTCGACCCACCAACACCCCCCCAGGCCAGCATGTAGAACAGCCCCCACTGGGGTGGGGGGCTTCTTCAACACGATCATCTCTGAACTAGGCCCACCTCCTTATAGCAGAACACGTTGTTCATGGCACATCACCTCCCCACGGCAGTGTTGCCCCCACATCCATGTCGCAAGTCTCGTCCCCAGTGATACAAGCAACCCCTACTTCGTAAGATGGGTTCCCTTTGGGGAATCCTAGTTTTTATGAGAGGAAAGGGGATTGAATCCGCTTACTAAATAGGCCACTTGTTCCTTCTTCCTAATTCCATAAAGGTCTAACGAGCCCTACAAAGGGGAGTTGCTCCTTTTGTTTCAAAAACTATGGATGACTTTTGGGCCCAATCAAGGCTGCTATTCAATTCGGCCTAACATGCCTTGTATTCAGAGGAAAAAAAAGGAGAGGAGACATTTTGTATTAGACCCAAAGTTGGGCCACTACTACAGTATCCGAGAAAAAAATAGAGAGGTCGAACAAAAAAAGGGGAAAAGTCAAGAGAAGAAATAAGCATCTTATGAAGAAAAAATGGCTTCAAATAAAGGAGAGAAAGGCCGAGAAAAAGAGGGAGGAAAAGAAAGAAAAATGCATGTGCTATGTTTCTCCCAACTTTATGGTATATGTTCTTATTTAGACAGGTATGGGAGATAGGGCGAGTAAGAGCATGGCAAATTCTTCTAGATGAGATGTATTTATAGGATTGTTTTTCTGACTCGCTTCATATAATTCCTAAATAATCCCTTCAATGGCTTTCGTTTCAGATCATTGCTCAACATGTAGTGAACCGAGCCAATGCTTTCAAGGAAGTGTTTTAGCCCTTTGTCATTTTGCTTCTTCTTCTTCTTCTTTGATAGTGCCTTAGTTGTACCACATCCGTTGCCACTATCACTTCCTATTCCAACAATGATAGAGGACCTTGTTATACCACCAATAGGTCCAAGACCACCATGACCAGTGAATCCTCGTCTCTCATGATCGGTTCTGATTGATCACATATTATCACATATATGCATTCTTCTCTGCAGCGGTATGAATGTCAGTTGCGTATGGAAATCATCATATGAATTAGAAGATATGATGTAAAACTATATTTCAAACATGAACTTGTCGAACTGATCCTCTCTTAGGATCATCTGCTTCTTCTCAGTATGCCCTTCCAAGCTAGCTTTCACTTCATTCCTAACTTCTCTCGAGAAAATGTAGCATTTCGCCACATTCTTGAAACTACCAACCAGATGTTGCTTGACTGCGATGATCCAACCTCCTCCATTACCTTTCCACAAAATTTGCACTAAGGATTCTGCGAAAAGAAATGAGTAGATTGTTTATTCGCATGCCATAGGGCTCCTTTACATGGAGGAGAAACCATAGAAGGCACATAAAGAAAGAGGACATTACGTAAAAAGGAAATAACATATGACATGATCATTGGTTCCCCCTCAAGCTGGAGCGCATATATATATATATATATATATATATATATATATATATATATCATGCTCTTATATATATATATATATATATATCATGCTCATCTTGGAAGAACGCTTCTGGAAAGGTCACCTCCTAGAGTCCATTAGTCCATAGGGTTTTCTTCACTAACCCAACCAACAAATGGTAAGGTGTGACAACAAATAAAAGATCCTCACCCAATATTTATTTACAAGATATGTACAACTAAACCCACACCATTAGTTGCCATATTAAAAGTTCGATAATTCAAATCCCAGCAAAAATGTTCATTGTCTATTGTTAGTTGTACTACAATATCATGTCGACAGGCAGTCATATTTGTATATTGCTGGCAGTTCTTTCTTTCCAAGAGGTAGATGGCAATCACTTCTCCCTCACTATATTTCTAATAGGAAACAATTTATAATGTTTACAAGACAAGCTCCCATTAGAGTAGAATGGAAAAAGTCAAGGGATTGTTTTAACAATATGAAGAAGCTTCAAATGATAGGTCTAAGCAGCCAACAACGCATCCAAAATTGCCAATAAACTATAAGAGTGCGTTTGGGTTGAGGGTTACCCCCCTCTTTTGGGGGGTGTCTCCCAAAACCCATATCCTTATCCTTCTTGTGGGGTCCACTCAAATGACGCTCTCCCTCTTATTTAATACATCAAACAATTTATTATTCTTTCATCCATTCCAACAAAAAATAATATAATATACCATATTATCATCTAAAAATTATAAAATACTCAACTTCTACTCATTTTTCCAAACTTCAATACAATCGCATCACAACAACTACTCACTTTTCCAAACTTCAATATAATCACACCACAACAAACACTCTCAAGCCCGGGCTCTCTATCCAAACATCGAAACACAAAAATAAGCTACCCATCCACAAATAACCCTCTATCCAAACGCACAAGATTTGAAAGCAATAAAGAATTCTGTCTATGTGATTTGTTCAATCCCAATGATTCAGGAAATGCCACAAGAGTCAGGAGCCTTCCAAGAACCACCAAAACGGGTTCAAAATTTACCATTGCATCTAGAATTAAGAGGGAATAGCACCACCCACCTATTTTCGGTTCCTTTAAAAACATGAGCTTTTACTCCCATAGCCTCCAACTCTCCTGCTTTATGGGTGCTAGTAGATGTCCCATATATGTCCCTACAATCCACATCAGTCATTAATTTTCCATCTTAGTATGTTGTCAATTAAAAAACTAATCAGAATTTAAAAAGAATACTGGGTATAAAGCATTCTTATACTTTAATGTTTCAGTGGAGAGATTTCACCGTTCTTCTAATGCTGAAAATTCAATTCTAAAGCTAAACAAAATATTGCATTAAGAACGCAGCCGCTTTATAAGCTCAAGGGCTTCAGATGTGTATTGATTGGCAACAAACTTCACAGGTTCAATCAGCGATATCTAGATTCTAGAGAGAAAAGGAGAAAGAGCAAAAACCATGATTCGTGCTTTTCTTGCCGTAGGCTAGTGAAGACGTAGCGGCCGACGAATCCCATGCCGAACACGAACAGCCTCTTCTCGTCGTCGCCACCCGCAGCGTTGATCCGAGAAGACGAGGAGGAGATGCGGAGAGAAGACTGCAGATGTAGTCTGAATCGGAAGAAATCGGTAGAGGGAGAATGGGAGGAGAGAGGTGGGGGAGAAGAGCTGCTTCTCAGTGGCACGAGGCTGAGGATCTCCATTGACGGGAAGATTCAAGATCGGAGACCAAGCATCCTTATACAGATAATGATCACTGTTCTGCACACGAAACATGAGTCGGCAAATAATGATCCCTAACCTCGCAATTTGCACGAGGAAAAATACAAGAACATCTATCAATCGAACTCGTACGGCCCCCGGGCTGCCCTGACCCACCCCTTGTCGGTGGGGAAGTCTCGCTTTCTGCCATCACTCCCCTCCCTCGCGAGATGAACCCATCCTCTGTTCCACCTTCGCCTCTGCTTCCACGTCCGCTCCGCCTCAGCACTCCTCCGCCGCTTCGAGGTGCATCACCTCATTCGCCCTTACATCCCCGCTTCCACCCTTGGACGGTGACACCTTGTGATCGAGCAGCAACGTCGGCCCCCACACAGCTCCCGCCCCATCCCTCGTCCATATTTCCGCTCCACGTGGTGGGTCCAATGTTATACAAATCGGTCCGGTTGGTTCGACGATTGGACCAATGAATTGGGTCTGAACTGGTTCAGTTAATCGGTCTTGACTGTTCTGATTAAGTTGGTGAAATTTTGGTTCAATTGTCCATCTGATCGACTTTTTACTACTTGATTTAATCTAGTTTAATCGAACTCGAACCACTCAACCACAATAAAAATCTGAATTTATATTAAAAATATAATGATGGTAATGAATGTTTAAATATTGATCTTTGGTTACCCATTACAAACTACCAACCAACTACTCCACCTCAATTTTTTGAAAGATTGAAAGATAAATATAATTAACTTATTATTGTTATTCTAGAGTATTTAGTTCAAATAGTATTTTGTATTTAATGAGTAACATTTAACGTTGCTAATTCAAGAGAAATATTTTATGTATAGAGTAAAATACTTACGTTTTTTGTTTATTTCATAATAATTTTAAGAGTGTTTGAGTATGTATTTTGTATATATTTTAATTTATTCATGTTTAGTTAGTTACTTGTTTAACCATTTTTTTCTTACCAACTCGGTTTAATCTTATTTTGAAAAATAATAACATCGCCATCCTTGTGAACCAATTTGATACCCTGGTCCACCCCAATCCAACCTTTTTAATGAGACTTGCATTTCTGTCTTCAATTTAGTTCAAAAACATTGGGTGTGTCCATGTGATGCAGCCTTCACCATGCTTGTCCCGACTGTGAAGTTGTGGTGGGTTCATTGGAAGACTTCAATCTAAATATTCCATATTTTACTAGGACATTAGCCCGCACTTTGCGGAGAGTTAGAGAATATATCTAAGATGTATTTTTAAAAAATAATATGAAAAATAGGAATGTTTATTGTAAGTGTATTTTTTTTACATGTAATAATATTTTAACTCGTATTAAAGATTATTAGAACAATATTATATACATAATGAATTGTTTTATTATGGTTAAACATTCTTTTATTATGTTTCAATAATATCTTATCTAGTTCTTTGGCTAAACATCCACGATGCCTAATAATATAGAAATAAAACATTTAGATAGTTTATAATAAATAAATTATAATTCCATGGAGATAAAAACATTTAATCTATAAGAGATACTTTTCAGTGTAAGATTATTTACATTGGAAATATGTCTGCAAATTCAGTCTTACACACATTAAGGTCATATTTGAAAATAAATTTAAAAATATAAGTAATGACGAATATATTTATTATAAGTAATGATTACACATATCCACACTAGTTGAATTTTTCTTAAAAATCACATTCGTTTATTTATGTCGCCCACTATTGGAAATCAATTATACAAACACAAAGTGACAGTAAAAAATTAATTAATCAATCAACATCATTGAAAATTTTGAAGAAGTTAATGCAATGTTACTTCGAGGAAAATATAAAAAAATTACAAAACATAATATTAAATATAACAAACATAAAAACTCTCATCAAATAAAATATTAACTGAATACAAATATCTCAGAGAGACACAACTGCTAAAAATTTTAAAAGAAAATCTATTGCGATATTTAAAAAAGTAGCAGAAAATATTTAAAAAATCAAAGCAAGAGAAAAGAAAAAAGAAGAAAAAGGAGAAGAGGAAGAAGAAGATGGGATCAGAGATGGTTACCTGAGATGGGTAGAAGATGTACTTGGGGAGATAATCGATCGAGCATCATATTCGCTCAAGTGCTGGCAAACCCAAGCTCGAGCAGGAGCTTGAAGTTAATGCAACTAAGGTGGGTACAACTTCATTCACTGGAAGGTATGGAAGTCATCATTCGATGATTGAAACCCTCAATGTTTTCGGGTCATGTGTCTCCGTAGCTCTCTCCTCACTTCACAGAAATGGTGGATAGTTCAAAAATTAAGGGGTGTGAGAGATTTTGTGGTGCAAAAGGGTGCGCATGGTGGTTAACGAGAGCATGGAGGAGTCTCCTACGTCGTGGACAATGTCGAGGGGCGATTGACGAGTGGAGGCGGCCTAGAAGATGCTAAAGATGAGAGGGAAGTTGGGTACTAGGTACAATTGGCAAATAAGTGAGGGAGATGAGGAGTTGACCTCTGGTCAATACTCAAAGGGATTTGATTGGAGGAAGATGAGTGAAGGGATGGAAGTGTTGGTGGATAAGTGGGGTGGCTTAGCACAAAAACACAAACCAAGTAGGTGTTCATCATAAAAAAGTTGACCAATCACATAAATAGACAAAATAAAATGAAAGAGACATCAAGTGAAAAGGTTGTCTAATAAAAAGTGTAGATCCCAATATGATCAACAACTTCCATTAAGACACCAAAGTCAAAAGAAATCAATATATACAATATATAAATATCTAAAGTATTTTAATGAATTAACAAACCGATTTTTTAAAATTTACATTTTTTCTTGAAGTTTTGATACATAAAAATATATATTAAAATACTATAAATAATCTCAAAAATGTTTTATATTTTTTAATAAATAATAAAAGCTAAAATAAAAATCAAGAAAGAAAAATAATATACAATATATACATGATCACAAAACTTCATTTTCCTTGATTTTTATTTTTTTTGGATTTGTTTTATATAGATTTTATTAAAAGTAAAAAAGAAAATAAAAATCAAAACAAGCTAATTTTATACATAAAATAATAGATCAAAATTAATGAATATTTACAAAGTACAATTAGGTCTGAAAACTGATAATTTACATATAAGATTTGATTTTAATGAAACCACCTTCATTTGATAGATAATTTATTAATTAAAACTATGAATGTGAATTTGATGAAATATGATTTCATATGGAGTGGGAAATCAGCCGGTAAGTTTGACTTTAAAATTTTTTTGGTTTAATATCTAAGAGTATTTATTAAAGATAGAATCTGTTTTATAATTTTTTTTCATATACATTTTTATATACACATTAGAAAATGATTCAGGTTAAAAAGGAGTTAGAATGAAATCATTAAAAATAAGGGAATTTTGGGCATTTACAGAGGAATATTTATGAATAATTTTCAAATCTTTACTTTATGCAAAAAAAATGATTGCTATTGTATGCTAATTATTTACATATGCATTAACACAAATAATGCAAAACAGAATCTTAAATGAATCAAAGTACTCGAGAACGAAGGCTCTATCTTCAGCCATTAGAGTAATAAATCACACATTCATCAATAACTTAAATTGATAATTAATTATCAATCCTAATTTAGTTTGAAGTTGATTGACTAACTTCAATCTAATCCATTAGTTAAATTGATAGGATTCACTCCTAACGGACTGAATCATAATAAAAGAAGAGATATCCATTATCTTCTATTTATTGAAGAAATTCGTCAAGTCACATCTCCAACTTTTTGCACCCCCCCCCCCCCACCCCCCGACCATCCCCAGCCCTAAGGTTGGAGAAGAAAGGATATTTGGGTTGTTTCTTTAGTTGCGGGAATCGTTTGATTCATCCATGTGCACGCAAGTGCTGTCTCTTTCGAATTGGACTTCAAACAAGAGATCTCTTGCTTTAGAGACTAGAGGATCGCGTTCACACCTCAAAAGTAATTCTAAACTCATGTGGACTTGATGAATTAGATTGGGAATTATTCCTAATCCATGTGTTTTCATCTTAATTTTTATATCACGTTGCTATAGTATTCATAATCGGATGTGGACTGAACTACATGCTTCTGTAATGTGTGAGGCCAAAAAACCTCTCTTTAGTCAAAGTGATATCCATACATGCATTCACTTTCAAACGAATAAATGTCAAAATATGTATAAAACGAATATGATAGCATATTATATACGGATATATTCATAATCATTGTCATTCCTATACATAAAGGATTGTAGTTAACAACGATTGAATTAAATTCACACATATTTACATACTTACAACATGCTCATCCAAATAGGGATATCTCTTCACGAACATGCACAAGTTTTATCATAATACATTACCTAAATCGAAGAAAATATACCCTTGTCCATTTATATTCACATTTAAAGAAATTTTTTGGGAGTTGATTATCTGAATAAAAAATAAAAAATGATATCCTGATTTTCAATATGAACTTTAAGTTAATTGCTATAACCATGCCCCCGAAAACAAAACACGATGACTGAAGCTTAATATAATATAATTAACCCTAACTTACCTGTAACTTTAGATCTAATTTAAACCTTTGACGGACTAAAAGAGCCTAAACAAAACTTCACTATACTGAACTGAATTACAACGCAATCTGCAACTTATTAAACCATACCATATCGCATGTAAAGATGCTAACCCTAACCCCGCTTGTTTTGTGGGAAAGGAATTAGAGTGAAATGAAATCGTAATAAGAATGGAATCAATAATAGAATGGAGAGGAATAAGTTTTTCATTCCATTGTTTGATTCATATTAGAAATTAAAACATTTAGAGTTTTTATCATTTGTGTCCCTCTGAGATATCGCAATTTCAGTTATTCCCCTATCTTTTTGGTAATACCAGTTGTGCCACTCACTTCTTTCTCTGTTATCACTTGCGCCCTTCCGACAGATTGACCGTCAAAAAATTAAAATAACCATGGTTTACTCAAACCATGTGTGGTTAAGAGGGGTATTATGGTCAGAATAAAATCAGATGAGGAGGGTTGAGGAGGAGGTGCGAGGCTGGGAGGAGGTGCGGGCTGGAGCGCGGGCGGCGGGGGCTGGGGGAGGTGTGCGGCTGCGGGAGGAGGTCGGCTTCACGACATTGTCGAGATTGACGTAGATAAAAACTGGGTAAGTGAGCACAATCCTTGGCTGGAGATTCATCGTGCCGGCGAGGAAGGTCATGTTCCTCCGGACCTTCTCGACGGAGAGAGTGAGGATGTTGAGGGTTCAACCGAAGAGGCGGAGGACGTCGTCGAAGGAGAGGAGGAACTTCTCGAGGTTGGTGATCTTCTCGAGGAGGGTGTCGAGGTGGGAGACGGCTACGATGGAGACGATATACTTATACATCTTGTGGGAGGGGGAGACACCGGTGCGACGAATGAGGTCGAGCTTGGCAGGGGAGGAGAGGTCGGTGCAGGGAATGATGGCCAGGCGGTCGAGAAGGATGCATCCGAGGTTGTGGTGCGGGACACCGAGGGAGGAGTAGAGGGAGACGCAGCGGGACATGGAAGGGATGGAGCAGTTAAGGAGGGAGGGGTTGTGGGGGGCCATACGGTGGTGGTCGGGGCCGAAGAGGGAGCGAAGTAAGGAGATTCGGAGGTGGAGGTCATCCAGGGGGAGGCGGTGGCCGAGGAAGGCGGGGCGGGTAATGACGAGGCGAAGGAGGTCAGGGCCGCCGAAGCCGAGGGATCAGAGGGCGTGGAGCTTGGAATCGAGGGAGGTGACTTTCATGCGGGAGATTGGGGGATGCCGGCGGAGGATGGTGGAGGTCTGCTCATTCGTGCATCCCCATTGCCAGAGGAGCTCAGTCGCAGACGACGGGGCGGTAGTGGGGATTTCTGAGAGTTCTTGGGCAGTGGCTGAGGTTATGGAGGAGCAGTTGCGGGTCAGTAGAGGTGGAAAGGGACGGCGGAAATGGCGGAGGAGGAGAGGGGTGGCGGGGAGCTTGAGCATTGGGATGAGGTGTTCTAGGAGCACCGAAGAGCAGGTGGATCATGGGTTGTGTCCCACGGAGCTAGGCTCAGCGAGGCAGATGACACGGAGCTGCCGGAGGAGCAGGTGGCTGGGAGAAGAAAGAGAAGGGGGAGGAAGAAGAAGAAGAGTTGGACATTTCTAACCATTTTTTTCAATTAAATTCCACTTGTGACCTTGAAGTTAATGTCCGTTTATATTATGGATGGACGGAAACTAACTCGAGGGGCACAAGTGATAGAATGAGAAGAAGTGAGGGGCACAACTGATATTACCAAAAAGATAGGGGCATAACTGAAATTGTGATATCTCAGAGAGGCACAAATAATAAAAATCCAAACATTAATTATGAGACACAATCCTTTCTTAAGTTTGGAAGGAGAAAAGAATAGAAGGAAATTAACATTCCTTTTGATATACTTCATTAAATGGAAAATAGAATTGCTATCTTCCAAATTATTTTTTCATATAACTGATATATTTCATATGAAGAATCAATAGTTACATTGAAATAAAGACTATTTTATTTTTTTATTTAATTGATATATCTGATATATAATTGCATCCTCTATAGTAGTTTGTTATCATATCCGTATCTTAATCCTAAAAAAATGAAAATAGTATCCGTATCCGTAAAAAATAAAAACACATATCCACGTCTGTACACGTATCCGTTATAATATTATCCATATTTATTATATCCTAAAAAAACTAACATCGGTATCCATGTCTGTAAAAAAAATAAAAACTCATATCTATGTCAATATCCACCAAAAAAATAAAAACCCACATTCATGTCCATATCCCTATTCATAAAAAAATACCGATATACATGTCTATATCCACATCTATCTTACAAAACATTGAAAATAATATTTGTATCCATATCCACAAACATTGAAATTAGGTGTATTATTCAAGGGTATTTTTTGTAATTTGCTAAAAAAAACTCATATCCCGGTCTATATCTGTATCCACTAAAAAGTAAATACCTATATCTGTTTTCGTATCCATAAAAATAATCATATTTGACTTTTTTCTATACAATAAATATATTTAATATATATGTATCCATATCTGCTAGAATATTTTGTAACCCTATTTGTATCATTATCCTAAAAGAAATTAAAAATCGGTATCTGTATCCATATCCGTAAGGAAACCCATATTCATGTCAATATCCATATATGCATATACTCTTTTGCATCCATATATGTAGATATTTGTAACAATTGGTATATTAATTAAAAAAATATTGAAGAAGAATGCAATCCTTAACATTCACAAGGAATAAAATCCTAATTTCTAAGAGGTATCTAGGATTGGATATTCTCATGTATAGAGGAATCTAGTTTCCATTGTAATCGTTATTCCTGCTTTAACTTGATCTAATAAACACAAAAATAGAACCAACAGAGAAATGATTCCATTCACTCATCTATTCCAGCATAACAAACGACGCCATAGATTGGAATCTAGTTAGGTCTAGTGGGTTTTCATTGGATTACACTCCTACCAGCAACGATAACCTGAAAGATGAAGGACACACCAGATGATCTTATCAACTAAGAAACCCAAAGGGCAGTGCATGCTAATGCAACACCCACTAAAGCACAAGCACTCATTGCCATGCCATGGAGATAGTGGCCATCCCCTCCTTTCCACTCCACTATATTCTGATCAAAAAGGCGAGAAAAAGAGAAAGCAAGTATGACTTCACTGCCAAAGTTACCAAAGAAATGCAAGGCATACCCATTATATATCTACATACATATCATAGAACAGTGAGATTCCTCATGCTCAACCCTTTGTTAGTCTCTATACGAAGTTGAGAAGTTTCTCTTCATGGGAACTTGCTGCTCTCAGAATTTCAAATCCATCACTCTTCTCTTGGCCCTCGTCCTGGCCTCCACTGCATCAGCTTCGTCTGCAGGTGCGTTTTCTATATCTGATACTGTTTCTTCATATCACAATCCATGATTTTCCATCGAATCATTGTTTCTTTCTTACATGTACCGATTTCTTGCTGTCTCTCGGAATTCTCTCGATCGTCTTGATAGATAAATATCGAACTAGATTGTACATATTGATGTCTGTATACATGCAGCAGAGAAGCAGACACCATTTCTCTGAGTAAAAGGGACAGTACATTGCACATACAAAAAAATACTATGAATACTGCAATCCTTTACGTCGTATTTTTTTTCATACATTAGAGGTACATCTTCTATTTGATTTGGACTATAGCATCATTCGTTGATCTTCTAATCCCATCATGAATCCTTGTTGGCTGCATCCAGAGCACTTCCCAGAAGAGCTTGCGCTTTGGCTGTCACTTTCCTCTGGACAGTATTGCTTCTAGTGACATGGGAGGCGGATCGTCTGCAGTACACATACTCTACAGTAACAGTTGGAGTCGTTCGATCTTGATCAAACTGTTCGCATGAATTTGCATGGTATGAGCCCACAAAAAGTGTGAATTCGTGTGAACCGCTCGATCAAGATCGAGCAGCTCTAAAGATCCACGGCTTTACTGCAGAATCTCCAGTACTGCAGAGGATCCTCTTGCAGTGACATGAAGTCTTTTACATGTATTTTAATTTTCTAAATTTGATTTTTTATAAACAATTACAATTTGATAGTTTATTATAGTTCTAATGTGCTTAAAAATAATTTTCATTTAGATTTAAAATGTATTAAGTAGTGCGTATAGATAGATTGCCCTTTTAATAAATATAGATACTCTTCACCTGTTATATTTTTTCCATTTTATATTTCCTTTGATATTAAATATGTTTTATGAAATTTTTTTACTAAAATAAAATATCAAGACATTAATATAAAAATAAAAGTGAAGTATAACGAGTTGAAATATACTTTGTGTAATTACTTGAACTTGGAAACATAGTTGTGCATATGTACAATAGAGTGCATAAACTCTAAGTTTAATCAATAAAATTTTCTTACATCCGAAGCATTTTTAATATTTAGAGGCAATTTTACATTCAACTTTGAAGGCGACTGGAGTCTAATTGGATTCATATGCAAGAATTATGAACATTTAATTTTTAACATGTTTGAAACCAAGTATTAACTTTTAGTGGTATTAATAATAGTTATATGTTTTTCTATGCATTTTCATAAGCAACTTACAAAAAGGATTAAGTAAAAAAGAATAGAAGGGAATTTTTCAAAAATAATTTCAATTTATATGTATATAACGTGCAATTGTCTATTACGTCCCAAAACTCAAAAGTCAATTGTTTAACCAAATATTTTATAAATTAGCATTTTTTATAAGATAAAGTTTAAATTAAATATGGCATATATTATGTTTTTTGTAAATAGATATGGACGTGGAGAGTTGATTTATTTTCAAATTAGCTAGGATTCTAGTTCCCTTCCTAAGTTTTCATGGTTGTAATATTGATATTTTCTCTCTCCCAAATTTCATATATTGAAATTAGTTCAATTTTTTTAAATAAAATAGTTTGGAATTATTTGAAGTTTTCTACTATGTAAACACATACTTAAATTGGAATTCTAATACTATAAGATGCATATTTTTTGTGCTTTCTTATCTGTCCTATTTTTATTTTTATTTTTTGCATTAGTCAATTTAACTTGGTAGGTTAGATCATAATATACTATATAGAGACATTTACCCATGTTCTTTCTCTATCGGTGTGTACGCATTTACAAACACACTTCTTTTGTTTTCCTTTGTTTTCTTTCTATCTTCTTTATGTGTTTTCATTTCTTATAGATATTGTCATACTTAGGACTATATTTACAAGGATATGTTCTGATAGGATGTTTACATGGATTTGTAGGGTTTTCATGACTAAATGAAAGAATAATAAGATTAATCCACAATTATGTTGATTGATTAGTGTTGACTTAAGAAGAGTATAGAAATATATGTCAGAGTAACAATGATAGAGGTTTGTAGCAAGATATAATGTAAGACATATGGCTTCTTGCTTAGTCAATGACTTATTTGCAATCATAATTTCCATTTTAAAGGTGGGGATGTACCCCTTGTCTCCGGTGGCACATATGATGATCATTATAAGCAAAGTATGTCGCAAGAGACTAGCTATGAAAATATGGATTTACTTACTGTCAACGATGCGGATTTTTAATAGTTATAATCACGGTCTTTTTTCTCATTTTCTTGTTGTTATTGCCTTGTCCCTACTAAAGTTCTTTCTACTGGATACCTCACCATTTGCACGCCTAAGATATATGTTTTTTATTAACTTACGAAAAAAATCCATGAATTGTACACCTAGTTCACTTTTGAACTTCAAAAAGTAATAATGTGGTACTCGAGTTTTACATTCATTTCAAGTTATTGGACCAAGGGAATAAAGTTGATTATTGTTTGTTCTAGTTTCAAATCTCAATATCTCAAAATCAAATCAAAATAAAATTTTAAAAGTACCACATTGTTACTTTTAAAGTTGGCATTTGACATAAAAATGGGGGTGCATATTTTAGGAAATCTTTTTGCAATTTTACTCTTTTTATCTTCTAAAGTTCTTCATGTTCTCTTCAACCATCCCACGAGAAGTACCATTTTGTATTCTCTCTTCTTTATTATCAATGAATTTGGGTTACAAATATATTTCTACTTTGTATCATTCAAAGAAGGGACATCTACAATATGTTTATAAACGCACTCTGTATATACTTAGATGTCTTAATTACAGTATTTGAAATTATTATCTTTCAAACAAAGAGGTGATTTCATTATGATCGTTATTTGCATAAAATACTTGATCATTGTATCGGATACAATGTTGTCGAAAATCAAAATCTTCTCTCTTGTATCCTAGATGAAGATACATGCATATTCATGTTTTTTGTCTGTAATTTTAATTCGACATAGTTATAATCAATCTTTTTTTTGTTTTTTAGGGACATCACGAAATTTGTTGACCAGATGCGAAATGCATACTAAGACACAGGTAATTGAATTCAACAGCAAGCAATATATATGTTCACTGATATCGTCTGCCTTTTTGTTTCTATTTACCTCACCATTTTCCCCATAAGGAAAAAGAAGTTCGAATGTGTTAATCTTCTATTACTAACATTATAACAATATATTTCATTGAATAATCCCTTTATTAGTATTATTGGTGTCAAAGATTAACCTTTAAATCTTAATATCCAGAGATATCTTAACGAATGTTATCGTTTAGTTTTACAATTTCTAAATTGACAAAAATGAAATCATGCAGCAACAAAATTAGTCTCAGTAAATAATTTGAATATTTGTTGATATATCTTTCCACGATAAATTTATAACAACAATTTTATTTGTTGTAAATTTATCTTTTTTTAGTATTATTTGAAACGAAAACCATACTTATAGCTACCCATTCATGTAATAATATCTATAGATTGGCTTGTCCTTGAGATTTGTACAAATTCTTGCTAATTTAATAAATATTAGATTTTTTAGATGTTAATGGGTAATCTTTGCTATTTCATTTGTTGTTACCAAAATAGCAACAAATACGCGATTAGTTGTGAATTTCAAAAATCAAAGAAAACTTTCCAATGAATTGTACTAATAGTTAAAATTTTACATATTGTGTTATATAACTCCATTTTGTTGTGGTCTCGGGATTTTTCGTGGACCAAAAAATTGTGTGAACATGGATTATGTTGTATGTAATGGAAATAAAATGCATGCTAAAATGTACAAATGAGCAAACAAACAAAGAAATTGCACATAATGCAAAATGCATTATGGTAGTGGGGATAATTACTACTGTACATCTTATGTAATCCAATTACAAATATGCTATGCTTTAACTATTAACCCATTAATGGCTCTTTGAGTTTAGTGGAAGACTATAGGGCATGTGAGCCCACAACTAGCCATTATGCAATAAAGGTTATTGTAGATCATTTCCTAATCTGAATCGAAGACTAATTTATTTACATAATAGTTCCATTAGTACAATTAAGGTTACGTACCATGGTATCTCGATATCATACAGAAGCTTATCCAAAGGTTGGATCATAGAAGTTGGTGTAGGGTTGAATGTCTAAAGAATTCGATTGAGGACTCAACTGCACCGTCAAGTAATTATCAAGAAGAAAATTTCAACCTGAGAAGGAGATGGCAACCATCACTTCAAAGGTTGTTATATGATCGATTTCTTGATGCTTGTCCTCTGCACAGGAATAGAGATTCAGAGGTTTCGGATAAGTTAGGTCAAAGAGTTGACTTAACGAGTTCAAGATAATCAAGACCTATATTGTATGCTGTTACGATACATGCATGCATCCTCTGACCGAAGACATATGTATTATTATGTCTAAGTATGTACATTAGAAAGATCATTAGGTTAATGACCTAATCAAGGCCTTTACACCAACTAACTGGTGTGCATACGAGGATAAATGAGTAATACGATCTCTCAAAAGGATCATACATCTTCACTATTGAACCTAAAGACATGATCTCACTTATGAAATATTGGGAGTAACCAGTCCATCAATGATCATCTTGCTTTAGAAGCACGACAGGATTTGTAGGTATGATATATGCTTTTGGAAAGCATATGATCGATACCAACTCCCAGTGATCAATGATAAACTTCATCATAAAACCTTAAAGAAGATAGCTCAAATGTGATCAGAACTTTAAATTTATTCTAGGTCTTCCAGTATGCAGGATGTACAGCTAGTAGGAATACTCGAGGGTGATGTGATCTTAAACGATTATATAACCATAATGCTTATATTCCGAGGGAGTAATGAAACAAGTTTGGACTTTAGTGACTCCACTCAGTATATTAATTATCTAATCTAAGTTTAAATATTGGACATTGATCTGAATATGATTTGGATGTGATGAGAAGATTAGATATTACGTTGGACTTGATTATATAGCTCTGAGCGGCCTTTTAAATCTTGATATGAGATTAGATCTCAGTATCCAATTCACTATACGTGGAATATACAGTCACCATGTCCTTATCTCCAAATATCCATGGAGAACGCACATTATTCTTGAAAGAGTTCAAAAACAATTCTATTATTGACAAATATCCGAGCATTGAGAAATTGATAACTAAATAAGATTTTATTCATTATTAATGTTGATACGATTGATATTATTGGGATATATGAAGAGAGGTATCTAAGATAATTTAATTGGATTTAATTATCATAGATATGATTAATGTAAATAACAATATCCATATTATGAATATGACTCATAATAATATCGGAGAGATTTAATTGTAAATATGATTTACAATTTATAAGTTAACTAGATTCACGTCATACAATAAAATATGAATTGGATACACATTATTAAATTACGTGTAGATATTATTTACATAGTATAGATAAATATGATTCATGATTGATCAATGGTTTATTTGCAATTGTCTCATATAATTTCTAAATTATTTGATGATATTTTGTAGAAAATTAATTTTATGAATACATATTTAATGTAAAGGGGAAGGAGGCTATCTCATTATTTATGAATACATATTTAAATTATTTGATGATTGGTCTGGACGTCTGCCACTCCTAAAGGGGAAGGAGGCTATCTCATTTTCCCTTACATGGAAGGTGACTCTCCACTCCTTCTTTATTGATTACTATAAATTGATTTAATTGAAATTACATATGTTGAAGAATATTTTCAAGTTATTTATTTATTTCAAATTAATTAATTTTTGTTGCAATTTTTTGCAATAAAATCTAAACCATTGATTTGAATCGGGATTCTATCCTAACCATCTAATTTTGTATAAAAAAGAGCCATCCTAGGGCTTTTCTCTACACAAGTTGATGCAACAAAATCTCTCTCTCTTATATACACGTCCAAGCTCTCTTCTATCAAACCCTATGTGGTCGCCTACTTCATAGTTATTGAGAGAATCGTCGTCGTCGCGCCATCGTTTTGTTGCTGGATTGACTGCTTGTGGATATGTCTTCTTCGGTGCCCCATTTTCGTGAAGAAGACAATGGAACTCGGATTACAGGAAGCATGCGCCTTATCTACGCACCCGCAAGTACATTCTACATTGGATTGAACTTGAGATAGGAGATCTCTTCGTTTAGAGACACGTGGATCGCAATCACACTTGAAGAGATAACAATAATAATTATTTTGTAAACTAGATGAAATAAAATGGGAATGGTTCCCATGTCATGTGGTTTCGTCAAAAGAAAAAATTTTAATTTTTGCTGGCCCTTGCGACAAGTATGACTAGCTTGCCTAGATCGTATATCATGCGACCAAGTTCTTCCTTTTTTTATAAGAGTTTATTTTCTACTCCTAAAAGGAAAATGGATTGACAAACTGAAGTTAAAGACTGGTTCTAATCTATTTTTAGGATGTTTGTTCATTTTTTCTTCACGCTTCCATGATGCGTAAGGTGTAAACCTCGCCTTCACCAACAAACTAGGGATGGAGGTTAGAGTTTGTTTAAGCATTAGATGAATTCAAAATTTTTGTTATATTGAAATTTTAAGGGGAGAGATGTTCAAGGAATATGGGAGGCTATATGTGAAGTAACACGTTGGGTTGGAAATCGATTTGAAGGTGGTTGGAGCACATGCAATAAAATTTGCTAATGACCGGTGGAAATTTACAATGAAATGGGCAGGCTGCATATCCATTGACGGAAGTCAAGGGCTAAGAAAGAAGAAGGGAAGAGGCTCTATAGGCAATGGGAGAGAGGGAAGGAAGTAGTTGATTAGGTGTAGACCAAGGTGATGACTTTTTGACCGTCCACACATCAACCCCCGAAAATTAAGGTAAACAAAATGAAAGAACAATAAAAACTAACTAAAATTTCTCAAATTAAGCATTACCCACATGAAACTTGTAGATATCATTAATATCTACAAGTTTCATGAAGGGAAAAAATAAAAACATTTTGAATTAAAGGATACTATTTTTGGTATGTAAGTTATATATATATATATATGTGAATTTTGAACTTTTGTATTTTTGTTTTATTTCCTTTATGATATATTTTATTATATTTATATAAATTTTAGACACATGATCTTTTTTTGTTATTTTATTCTATCATATACAATATTTATACAATGAAAAAGATATAATATGGTCAAAATGAAGTTCATATGCTCCAGATATAAAATTTAGAATATGCATATTGCAATTTTCGTTTCAATTTTTATTTATATCTTACAAGGTGGAATTTTTGTCATTTTTTATATTTGCAATATATATTTATGGTTATATGAAATAATAATTATCTCAATTAAAGTTGTATAGAAGTATATATGGTTGTTTATATTTATCTAATATTGTCTCTCTCATTTTTTGTGTATTTTATGCATCTTTCTATAAGTTTCCTTGTTTTCCTACTCGTTATTGATTCGACAAACTGAGAGACACCATCTCCAGGTCATGGCCATAAATAGGCCATGTGGGCCTATTCATTATGAGTCTATAACCATTTTGCACACATATGCATTCATGCATCATGTCCTTGTTCTTCTTTTTTTTGGTGGTTTTCTATTTTTCATATATTCAGTTGTTTCTAGACGATGATATATGTTGCTTATATACAAGCATGTATTTATAAAATATGATGTTAATGCATGTATGCGAGTGTTTTTTAAGGAAATTAGTTCAATTTTCATGAATTAGGTGGATGAAACTTGGGTTCATCAACAACTTGATAATTAATGCATTTTGGAATGTTGTTAGTTGGTTTTGGTGGTTAGGCTATGTTGCCACATCCTAAATCTTACCTTACATGGAAATTTCTATTTAGTGGTGTTTCATTGGCTAGTAAAAAAAATAATAGGTGTGGGAAGCATGACAATAAGATAATTCATTTTAGATTGTCCTTTCTTTGTGCATACCTTGATGCTTAATACATGATTCTAAAAAAAGGTACCACATGATGAGCTTTATTTTTTTTTTGAAGTTGTAAGGCAAAAATAGACTCAACCAGCTACCTTGAGAATAAATATATCATGTACTTGGATGCCTTATGAATAAGCGATCTACGAGCCTTCCATGAAGAGGGATCCTTTAGAACCTTTAAAGGAATTCATACTTCATTGAATGGTTGCATCCGAAAGAGGTTAGGCACTAGTTAGCCCTATTCAATCTCCTAGGAGCTTTACTTCGAGTACACTCAAGAGAAGCTTACACTAAGACATGTCATGCCTAAGTTTGATGATCTTGATGGAGCTTTAGCTTTAATCAAATGCATAAGTAATATGATTAAAAGGTGCTTGATATTTGCACTATAGATCCAAAGTATAGTTTAAGAACCTCTTCATGGTTACTCATGGTAGGTGTTCCTATCTTCTATCTAGTCATCATTTCCCTTAGTTGATGGCTCTTCTTAGTAGGTAGACAATCCCTCAGTTGATGGACTTTATAACTTATTTTAAATACTTAAAACATCAAGGAAAAAAGGGAATGATGGCCATTATTATATGAACCAATCCTACCCATATAAAATCAAATATATGTCATTTTTTGATTATTTGTAAGTATGAAAGGCAACTTCACAATCAATAATAGTCATTATAGCATATCTTTAATAATAGATTATTTGGAGATGGGGAAGATTTCCATAACATTTATCACAATAGATACATTTTTGCAGTTGGGAATGAATTAACTAATTTTAACACAATCATATCTTTATGGTTACACTTACTTATTCTACTCATATTAAAATTGGAGAAATTTATCTAATTAAACTAATGCTAGAATTTATCTTTTCTATATAGGAGATCAAACATTAATCAGTTAACCAATAACCAGGAAATAATCCTAATTTATTGGATTGAATGTAATATATAGCTGTGCCAATTATTGTACAACTACTTTTGTGTCTAAATTAGCATTGAAGTCCTAGACATTTGAGTTAAAACTGTAATAATTAGTTCACAGACAGATAGGCTTTGGCTTGAAGCATAATCAATCATGAAGCACAAGTGATTTTTCTGTGAGGCATATTATCAATGAATTCCAAATGAGTTTTATGCTATTTTTTCCAACTTCTCTGAATGATGTTGTAATGCGAATCTGGCAGGGAGACAGCATGGAAGGTCTCGAGGAAGAAGGCGGCATCCACCCGAGAAGGCTGAGGGTGAGGGCAGATGACTATGCATCCTATGATTCCTCACCAACCCTTAGAAAGCCACCTTTCAAGCTCATACCCAACTGATATCCTCTCCATTTTCCCAGTAAAAATAGTACATGATTGCCAAGATATTAGATGGGGTATAAAGATGTATATTTCCCCACCTACTATATATTACTGATGTTGATAATGAAAGTTGGAAATGGATGAAAGGTCACGGTTAATTAAACCTACTATATACTTCATGGACTGCTTGTCCAAGGTGAAAAATCATAATCCATCGTGACATATTTAATTAAACATATTTCATTTTCATTCTTGCATACCACTATTACAATTGTTTACAAATAGTAATCCGCTATAAATTGATAAAAACCATAGATATTTGACAAGACAGACACTGAAAGATCAAACTTGAAGCTCTCACGTCAAGTACTCATGACTCATGAGTCAAAAATATATACTTAATAAATATGACAACAAATTAAGATTTATAGAGCAGATCAGACATGATTAAATTACATCTATTTTGGAGACAAAAGCTCCATGTAATCCACCTCATTATCTACTGTTGTCATAATTTTAGGTCTTTCTTAATTGCGGGACAATAAAAAATAAGATTTGGAGACAAAGGCTTCACCTAAAATTCACCTCTACTAACCTCAAATCAAGACCTCCTACAATTTCTAGCTACACTCATTTCCCCGTTATGATATATCTAACTCCAAATTGGATGAGCACAAGTTCGAAACTAGGATGAGTATGAGTCGGGCCTGGGTTGGACTCTATAGGGCCCACGCCCTAACCTGTTTATTTTTTTAGCTTTAGATCGAGTCTATACTTACTGTTTTTGATTTTTGGTGGCTCGAATCAAGCTCGGTTGTATTATTATGGGTCGGGCTTGGGCCAGGCCGTTCCATTTGATAATTGTTTTTACGTTCTAGTTATAGTCGAATATCAACCCATGTTTCGAACCTTGTAGGAGACCTTCACCTCACGTATAAGACCTATGTTCTATAGCCTTTCAAGGAGCTTTAGATCCAACAAGAAATGTACGTGGTACCAGTTCTTTCATAAAACCCTAGGTGCAGCTACATATAAGTATATAAATATTGAGCCCAGTTAAGGCTAATGTTGAAAATACAAGATGCATGCAAGGTTCATCTGGAACTGATAGTACGACAAGGAAGAGGAGAAATGTTAATTATATGAAACATATACATATACAATCATATGTATTTTCCATGAATTTAGGCTCGTGGGTCGGGCCTCCTTTTGGGCCAGGCTCGTGGGCCTTAATTCGGGCTCCATTTTGGGTTGGGCTTTCAGGCCTGATGGGATGGGTTGAGCCAAGCTGGAGTCTGATCCAATTAATAAATGGGCCTAAATTGTTGGCCTAAGCTCTACTCAAAATGATTTCAGGTATAAACTGAGCTAGATTTGATGGGTCAGTTCGGCCCAATGCTCATCCCTATTCGAAACCCAAGAGCTATTCATGGTAGAAATTGAGATAGCAAGCTCAACTACAAGTTTGGGATTACAAAAGACAATGATTGATTGTTGGTGTCATCCCTAGA
Organism: Ottelia alismoides; assembly: GCA_037367405.1. Classification (NCBI taxonomy): domain Eukaryota; kingdom Viridiplantae; phylum Streptophyta; class Magnoliopsida; order Alismatales; family Hydrocharitaceae; genus Ottelia; species Ottelia alismoides. The sequence continues at coordinate 38,879 of JAZKJV010009945.1, forward strand.
GTTGGTGAGGAGTCGATAGGTGATGAATATGTGATTCATCATACTAAAAGATGAAAATAGAGCTTCGTTCCCGAGTAATTAGCTGCATTTCATCATTTATTCTATATCTTTACCATTCATGCACTTACAATTAATATCTGCATTTTAACACTCATAATTGCATCCATAATCATGTTCACATTTTCACCTAATTTTATGCATTTTTAGTTAATTCATGCTAACTTCAATTAACCTCAAACCACCTACATTATGTACATATTACTAACAAGGTTAAAGGAAATATATAAAAAATTACTAACTCGATAATCGGCTCGTTAGAGAAAATCCAAATTCCAGAATAGACAAACTAAAACATGCATATCTTTCTCATACATTGTCTGATTTAACTTAAGGGCCTTATTTTTGAAATGTTATAAATAGTACACTAAACTTTCAATAACATCGACACAAAAGATTGTGAAAGCTTACAAACGCATCCATTTCAAACCCCCCCAAAAAAGATTGAACCATTCAAAAAAAAAGATTGAACCATTCTTTGTTACGTTTTTAAGCATAGTCAGGGCCCTATTGTAATTTATCATATATATTTTCTTACTCCATTTGAAATGACGTTAAACATATTATATTACATGTAACTCTATAATATATTAAGTTATTTGTTTATAACTACATTGAAATTTATCTATGATGCACTTGCACAAATTGGTAATACGAATATCCATAACAATATTTGCGGAAAATATTTTTAACCATATCCGCGTCCATATCCTCAAAAAGTTTGTAAATAGTATCCACATTCACCTATGTAATCATAAAAAAAACTAAAAAAATTCACATCCATGTCAATATCCATATCCATCAAAATAGAAAAATACAAATCGACATTCACTTAGGCCATGTTTGGTAGGAGAATAAGCCCTGGAATAAGGGGCCAATTCTCCTCCCGACACAGATTCCAATGGTACGACTATTCTCCATTATTTCATCTTATTTCACTCTTATTCCTATCTTTATCCCACCTTACCTACCTTTATTTCACCCTATTTTTCTTATTCCTATCCTCCAACCGAACAAAGAATAGACAATATACCATTATTCTCCTTATTCCCCATCCGTATTCCTGCTCATTCTCAAATCGAACGGGCCCTTAAAAATGAATATAATGGTAATCAAATGTGGTTATATCCACATCTTAGGTGACCATCATATTACTACCTTAATTCAAAGGAGATTTCTGAAGTGACTGTGAAACATTTCGATGTCTCGTCAATTCTTGACGAAGCCACATAGGTCTAATCATCCAGAGAGGATGTTGTAACTAGAGTTACAGTAAAGGGGTTGTAATTGCTTTAATTTTTTTGTGAATTTGATCCCAAAATCTAACCTCATAGAGTGAAGCTTAGATCAATGCTCTTCGTATCCTCCAAATTCCGCTCCAATCCAAGTTTATTTGTTTATTTTCCGTTAATGGTCAAATATTCTATCAAGAAATAAGCAACTTAAATTCCATTTTAAAAAATCCAATCTTTAAGATAAGTTTGGATTGGAGCGAAATTTAGAAGATACGTAGATCATTAATTTAAGAGAATTCGTAAGAAAAAAAAACACTGCAGCACATCCTCTTCCCTAATATCTGTGTGCATTTGTTGCCGTTTTGGTTTTTCTGGAGGAAGAAAAAAATTAGAAGAGCGAAGATATGAGGGGCAATTGCAACACATCTGGAAAACGAACATTCAAAGTTACATCATCTCCAAAAGAACACCACTCTAATCAACCTTATATAATTGTACTGTGTGTAAATTAACGACTGTATACCATTATTGTGAAAAAAATACAAACATAATCACAAGCCTCCTCTACATAATGGAGCAATAAGCGTTGGTGTTCTCATCGCTAAAGATGGAAGCATAGGTAACCTCTGAAGCATTGGGTTCTGGAGCTGCCGCTTGCTCTACGTTGCGGACATATCCAGGTGGTGCCTTCCTATCATACGCCTGCGCAGCATATGGGTAGTACACGAGGTGGTAAGGAACGTACGGCCAGAACTCCACCTTCTTCCCCGTTGCCTCCACCGTCTTCAGCACCTTACTCCTGTCCACGTAGCCTATCACGGTCACCCTGCCCTGCTTCCTGCTCACCTCCACTGAGGTCACGCCTGCGCCACAGTTTATAGAAAAATTAGATGCCCACTTCCCTCTGCATGCAGATAGATGTGGTGCCTACCTGAACTGGCATGAATGTTACCAACATTATCAATAAAAGAACAGGGTACAGAATAAAAATTAATGAAAAGAAGTTTAGAGGACATGCAAGAACATATTTGTAACAAGATCGAAGTTTGTTTGTGAAATTTAATTGGCAGAACCAGATAGAACTTCCCGGCTGTTTGTTAAAAATCAATGAAGATTTAATCCATACAAGAACATATTTGTAAAGGGAGATGGAACAGAAAGAGAGAAGAAGAGATGGAAACCTTTTAGGGAGCAAACAGCGTTTCTAACTCTCCTCTCACATCCATGACAGTCCATCTTCACGCTCAGCTCCACTGTCTGATCGAACCCCCATGAAAGAAAGGGAACAAAACATAACAACGAGACCAAAGGGACTCCTCCTTATAAGTGGGGAGTTAAAGAACGGGAGAGAAACAAAAAAAGACATGAGCATGGCTTTGATGCTCTCACCTGCAGTGGTTTCTTCCTCTTCCTTCTCGTGCATGTGACAGTACAAAAGTCCGAGAGGTAGTCAATGGCACCCATATTTTGAAACGCCTTCTCTTTTTCTCTCTCAGACATATATGTTGGGGGAGTAAAGTGGGTATTTATATCGAGGGGAAGGGAGGGCAGCAGATGGAGCATGTGAGTAGGGACTACTGAGAGAGAGATGTCATGATTCATAGGTTAGGCTGTAGCTTTTCTTTTGCCCTTTTCCTGGGGCACCTTCATCATTGCTTGTTGGGCCATTGTGTCGTTCTCAATAACACCCAAAGAACAGGAAATTTTCGGCTAGAACTTGCTCATTTTTTTGTTACTGCATGTGGATTTTGTTCCTTCCCCATAGCCTCATAGCTTCACAAAAAGCTTATTTACTCTTCCAGAAAAATACCATGGAATGGTATTCAGACCATATAAAAACGGCACTTATATCATAATTTAATGAAATCCGTGGGGTAATCTGAGAAACAACCTGTCATAGTGTGGCAAAGGAGTGTTCTTATATTTCCCTACAAAGGCTGTCACACAAGAAAGGATGCCTTTTTTTTTCCAGTATGCCGTTGTCCACTTGGTTGAGAGGCATTGGTGTCACTTCTGAATTAGAGTGCTTCACAAGGCTGTGTGTTGTAGACCAATCTGAGCATATCCTTTCCCAAGTGCGATGAGCTTGTTGGCTGGTTTCGTGTGTCAAGCTGTGATCACGGGAGGACTGCTATTGCAGACAGCAGTAAATATTACAAAAATATATCTTTCTTTATCCATGTTTATGCAAAGGACTTGTGAGATTGCTCCGTTTCACACACAAAACTGGTTTGATTATAGGGATTTTATCACTTGTGCCCCTCCGAGATGTTGCAATATCAGTTATGCCCCTATCTTTTTGGTAATATCAGTTGTGCCCCTCAAAACTTGCTATTTTATCACTTGTGCCCCTCGGGTTAGTGACCGTCCATCTACTGTGCAAACGGACGTTAACTTGAGGACATAAGCGGAATTATTTTTTTTAAAAGGTTATATGGTCATTTCTTCCTCCTCTTCCCCAACCTCTTCTTCTTCCTCCTCTTCCCATCTTCTTCCTCCTCCTCCGACCTCCTCCTCCTCCCTCTCCGCTCCGAGCTCCCCGCAGCCCCTCCCCTCCCCGGGCGCCGCACCTCCTCCCCCCCCCCCCGCACCTCCTCCCAGCCCGCCGCCCCCTCCCCTCCCCGACGCCGCCCCGACTGGGCGGAGCACCGCCCGCGACTCCGTGCTCCACTGAGCGGCGACCCCCAGCGCGACCATCGTCCCGTGCCCCTCCCTCGGGCGGCCACGCGCCTCGCCGCGGTCCTGCTCCTCCGCGTGCGCGAGGCCGCGCGCCGA